>JAKZZE010000026.1:600000-804322 GCA_024220505.1 Rhizopus arrhizus
AGGATTACCTATCAACATCATGGTCTGGTAAATTGCAAGACAGATGGGAAGGCCCTTTTATTGTTCATCATATTCTTGGGAAAGGCACATACCATATTAAAAATCACGATACACAAGACGTTAGAATAAGAAGGGTACATGGAAATCGCCTCAAACCTTATTTGGTACCAAAAGTACAATGGAGCACAGATCATGAACGAAGTCTTCCTCCTAGATTAGATCACGAGACTGAACAACTACTCCACTAAAGTAATAACGATACATATAAACACTAAAACATCAAAAAAGACCATATAAATACAAAAACATCAAAAAACTAGCTGGGATAAAAGTCTTCCAATATATGTTCTTTTCAAGACGTACTTCACTGATCTCTTTAAAGAGAAAGGAAAACAAGCTGTCATTCAAGAATTAGTAGACTACTTAAACAATTGGGAGCTAGAGCAAGGAGGGTCCGAAAATGTCTGCTATCTAGATGACAATGGCGAAGAAGAAACAAAAGAAATCTTCATTGAAAAAAGAGTACAAGAAATCCAAAATGAAATTATCCAAAAATAAATGAACTTATGGAACGAAAGGAGACGGAATGCATAACGCCAGTCTTAACACCCAGCGTGACTCCCTCTACTTCATCAAAAGCTATTCCAGTTCAAGAGACAAATGAATTATTGACTAACTTGGAACTATCTGAAAAAGAAACCTTTGAATATGCCCTCAGTTCCATATTTGGTATCAATGAAAATCAAAACTTCTCAAGTGCGGACTACCATGAAGTAATGTTTATCAATTACTACAATGAATACCGAGAAATATTGAAACAACAAGCCAAATTGAATAAAAGAAGAGAAGACGTACTTTCTAAATTTACTTTCTCTGTAAATGAATGGTCTCATTACAAATTCGCTAAACCAACCAACAACCAATCTAGTATTCAATGCTATTTAGGAGCAAAGCACAATCAACTTAAAGCAATTTTGCCGCATCACACCCGCTACAGAACTCTCTGTCAAAAAATTAAGAAAAGTGATATCTGGAGTAAGAATCAAGCAACGATCGAGGACGATCTTTCCCAAGGCCGAGGGATCTGTAACGAGAATGATGAAGACATCTATAAAATTTTGGACAGTACAACTGACTTTGAAATCGACTTACTTCAGTAACTTAACTGAAATACACAACATCGACTCAAGTAAAAATATTAACTCAAGTAAAAATATCAACCTTATTTCCTTTTCTTTTTTCTCTTTCATTTTTATATAAATATCTCTATATCTTATTTCAATTCACTTTAGTTCACTTAAATTCACTTCTATTCAAAAACCTATTTTTACTTTGAATAAATTGTCTCTTAAAAGATAAAATCTATTTTTCTTATTTTATAACAAACAAGTCGAATTCCCTTGAAGCAAATTATCTTCATTGTATCTATTTTATATTTTTATTATATTTCTTTACATTTTACTTTACAAATCAAGTTTGATCCACCTAACAAGATCTGGTGGTCACTATATACAGTCCTGCTGTTAACTGCCTAACAAAAATAAAATTTAAGATGATTCCCGCAAAAATATAGCTAAACTTTTTAAATTTTAATGGAACAGTGTTAAAACAACATATTTTTATTGAACAAATTTTTATAGCACACTAATTAGTAAAATGTGGCGGAATTTAAAAAAATGAAAAATGACTATAAAATCAATCTGACAACAAATCTTTAACGCTTTGTATATCCACCTTTAGCCTTGATAACCTCTTCAATTCTTTTTGGCATACCCTCGTAATACTTCATGTCCTCTTTAGTGAATTTGTTCCACTCTGCATCAAATCTATCCCACAATTCATCCATATTTTTGGGCTTGGTGTCATATGCATCTAATTCCAACTTAACATGATGCCAGAGGTGTTCAATTGGGTTTAGGTCGGGACTATTTGCTGGCCAGTCTTGAATATAGTTGTCATGTTTTGACATGTCAATAAGATACAGTCTTATCATTCTGGACTAAATCTTTACAAATGAGTTTGAATAAGAATAGAACCTGATAATTATCACTGCCCTAAACAGCCAAGTTTCACTTTCATCTCAACAGTTGATTATTAACATCAGTCTATAAAATTTTTCTTATACATGTCAAATCATATCGGTCATAACTATTTTTGTCATCTAATCTCAGGTCTTGCTCAACTAATATAAATAGCCTTGAAATCTTTCTTTAATAAAAGTATTCGACTTTAGAACTATTGTTCGGTCTCGTTAATTCTTCTTTATCTTATTTTTGAATACTTAAAACACTTCATTTTTTTTAACGAATTCTGAACTCCCAATCACAAAAATCAAATATGGCTAACGAAGATCAAACTCCTAATACTTTCGCTCATGGTGAAACTGATGTGTTTAGAACAAACATAGAGGAGGCATCAAAAGTGATCGAAGATACTGAAATGGCCAATGTGGAAGAAACACCATCTCTTATGGCAACAAGTTTGGTATCAAACGATGATAAACCCGTTGATGCTGTTATGGGTTTGAGGGTTCATTTAGAAGATCTTAGACAGCAAATTGCTAGGGCTGTGGTATCTGGCGCCTCACAAGAACAGCTCTCAAAATTACAAGAACAAGCAGTCAGCATAAAAAACTGTATCATGTTCTTGGACGAAGCACAGGCTTTTTGCGTCTCACCTCCCATGCCTACAGGTGATATAATCCTTGGTCCTGGCCACGCTACAAATGTTTCTCACCCTCGCTCTGCTCATGTCATCCCACCTGACCTTCCAACCCGGCAGTGGCAGGGTAATATTTGGAGGAAAGAAGCTGAAGCACATGATTCAGTAGAAGATTTACTTGACACCTTTGCTCTGATCGTTGAATCAAATGGTCTATCCGTAGATTCTAGCTGGTCTCGTTTGGTTCCTATCAAAATGAACAGAGATCAGCGATCTTGGTTCAATGAAGTGCTCAAAGGTCGCAACTTGGTTTGGTCTGAAGTCAGAAAGATCATAGTCAAGACATACGCTGCACAGGACGTAGCTCAAGAGTTAGAGTATATGGATCAGCTGTTATCTCTTAAAATGGCCGCAGCAGAATCCATAGAAGCCTTCACTGATCGATTCCAAAGAATCCGCAGAGCAGCCAAGTGGGACGATGACATCAAGACTGCCACCATATACAAGCGAGCTTTACCAGCATTTTTGCGTCAAGAGGTCTCTCGCTCCTTGTTGAACCTAGGAAGAGATCAACAAGACTCTGTCGCAAAAGTCGCTGCCAAAGCCAGGATGGTATTGTCATCCAACTTGTGTTCCGAGGTTAACCCACCACCTCGACAAGCTTCTGTCCCCGTCAAGTCTTCATCTTTGTCTCTCTCACCAAATGGAACAGAGGCATCTAAGTACAACCCTAGGAACTCACATTTGTTGAGCAACTTACAGGGTATAACTAAGAAGTCCTCTTCTCCTAGCAACATCAAAAACAAATTCCATTGTGCTATCCATGGCCCGGCCAATCACCCTACAGACAAGTGCAACAAGTACAAGGATTTGTTGAACAGAAGCCCTCCGTTGGTGAACCCTTCCTCCACTACAAATAATTCATCAATGTCTTTTGTATCTGTTGCTAAAAGGTGTTATCGTTGTTCTGGTAATGTTCCATGGTCCAGGGAACATGCGGCTAACTGTCCACGAGACAAGCCCTATCACGGCCCAACTAAGGCCATCCGTTCTGTTCGCTTGGATACATCAAGATCCAATGGTAACAAGCCCAGCCTCACCATCACTCCTCAAGCTAGACCACAACAGGCATCTTCCAAGGTGTCTAGTGGTGATAGCAACTTGATGGGCGTAGATGACGAGGGTTATCCAGTTAACTATGATTAAAATGTGAACACTATGGCCCTAGTTGATAGTGGTTCTTCTTTTAGCTCGATAGACACAAATTTTGTTAATAAATACAATATTGCAGTTGATAGAAATGTATCTGGTTCCGTTATTCTTGCTACAAGTGATAATGTTAGTAAACGTTTCGGTACAACCAAATTTCCATTAAGTGTTATTTACGGTGATAATGATAAAAATCTTATTCATACATCCCATTCTTTTGAAGTCCTTCCTCTTTCCTTGGATACTGAAGTTGTAATAGGATTAGATCTGATGCACAAGTTAAACATTCTTGTTACCAACTTAGCTATCAGACATCCTAATCTTGCACCAGTTATTGACAAAGAGATTACGGATGATACACCTGAACCTAACAAAGCTCCTTTCGGTACACCTGAGCAACAAGCTCATTTCCATAATGCTGTTAAACCATTTGTTGATCAAAATGCCTTAATACCAAAGAATTCATTTTGTACTGTACCCGAGTCAGTTATACGTTTAGATACTGTTAAAGGAAAAACTGCTTACCGTGCACCATATCGTACTCCTTTTAAATTACTACCAATCATGCGTGAATGTATTGACACTTGGTTAAAGGATGAAGTTATTGAACGTGCATCACCTAATTCAGATTGGAATTCTCCTTTAACATTGGCACCTAAGAAAGACTTGCTTGGTAATCTCACAGGACATCGACCCTGTCTTGATCCTCGCTTGTTAAATTCTATTCTTGTGTCAAATGATAGACATCCTATTCCAAAGATCGAAGAGATTTTCGATCGATTACAAGGATCAACTATTTTTACCACACTTGATCTTCGACAAGCATTTCATCGATTCCAAATCTATGAGCCTGATCGTATTAAGACCACATTCACTTTTGAAGGTCAACAATACCAATTTAGAGGTTGTCCATTTGGTTTGAAACATATTGCTTCCCGTTATCAACGAGTGATTAATATAGTGTTACGTGATTTACCTTATGCACAGGCTTTTGTTGATGATATCATCATATTTTCCAAGTCTTATGAGGAACACATCACACATGTGCAAAACATAATTCAGAGATTAACTAAAGTGAATTTGATCCTTAACCCAGACAAGTGTCATTTTGCGCAGTCTACTGTTTACTTGCTTGGGTTCTGTGTTGATGCCAAAGGGTCTCGACTCGATCCTCGTAAAGTTACAAACGCTTTGACTTGGCCTAGACCTTCATCTGGAAAAGAGATTCAACGCTTTTTAGGACTGGTAAATTATTTTAGAAAATACTTGCCAAATATTTCTGAAGTCACTGCACCTTTGGACAAATTACGTTTCGAAGGTAAACTTGATAAACTTTGGACATCTGAACAAGAAAGAGCTTTTGAAAAGATCAAGGCATTATTGTCTTCTGCGCCACTTCTTCATCATCCAGATCTAGAACAACCTTTTTATGTTGCTACTGATGCTAGTAACTATTCAATTGGTGCTGTTCTTTACCAAGTTATCAAAAATGAGACACGATATATCGGTTTCATGGCACGCTCACTTTCTACATCTGAAAAGAATTATTCTACTACTAAACGTGAGCTATTAGCAGTGATATTTGCACTAAAGAAGTTTCATCCATTTTTGTGGGGTAATCCGTTCACCTTATACACCGATCACAAGGCCTTGACTTATCTCCACACTCAGCCTGTAGCTAACGCTATGATGATCAATTGGCTGGACACTATACTGGATTATAACTTCAAAATCATCCATCGACCTGGTATTCAAAATATTCTACCAGATGCTTTGTCGCGTCTTTTTGAACCTGAAAAAACGCTGGAGGGGGATAATAAAACCATCAAAACAATCGTCACTTCCCAAATTATCAATTCTAACGGATCAATTCTTACATCCAGAATGATGATGCCTGCTGACTTGATGACCCCAGCACCAGAAGACAGACAAAAGCTACTCATGGATACACATTTAGAAGGACACCGTGGAGCTCAAGCAATCGTAACAGCTTTACATAGTGATGGTATTCACTGGACAAAGCTCAAGGAAGATGCACTTGAAATAATACGTAGTTGTCCTGATTGCCAAAAATTCAATATCGCAAAGCACGGATACAATCCCTTGACCTCAATCTATGCTGATGCACCTTGGGATCACATCTGTATCGACACAGCCGGACCTTTCCCTACTTCAGTACAAGGTAATCAATACATCCTTCTGGTAGTAGACGTCTTTACACGATATTGTGTACTCAAAGCCTTGCCCGATAAATCCTCTCTCACTATTGCACTTGCATTAAGGAGTATCTTATCGCTCTTCGGTCGACCAAAAATTATCCAAAGTGATAATGGTACTGAGTATGTCAATGAACTCGTCAGACTATATGTTGAATCATCCGGTATTGATCATCGTCTCATATCAGCTTATCATCCCCGAGCTAACGGTATAGTTGAACGATGGGTTGGCAAAGCAAAAAATATTTTGCACAAAAGATTACAAGGCAGAACTGAGGATTGGGACTTGTATGTTGACAGTACCCAAGAAGCCCTCAACAATACGCATACAGCTTTACACGGCACTAGACCTTTCTCATTGATGTTTGCAAGACGTCCCAATGAAAACAAGGATTATAATAACGTGCTGGACAAAACTAAATCGCCTGAAACGATGAAACAGTTAGAAACTAGAATTAACGAGTTTAATGACACTGTCTTACCGGCTATTCGTGAAAAAATAAAAACTTCACAAGCTGCTTCTCGAGACAAGTTCAACCAAACTCACAGAATTCTAACCGATATCCCCACTGGTAGTCAAGTCACGCTCAAGAATGTAAACCGTGTTGCAAAAAGTGATCCCCTCTACGTTGGTAATTATACTGCCAAAAGAAAAACTCAAGGTGGTTCATATGTGTTGGTTGATGCAACTGGAGCACTCTTACCAAGAGATGTACCTCCATCGCAAATAAAGGTTATTTCCCAGGAAGTATCCTTATCCAATACTGATCAATCTGAATCATACGATGTTGAGGCAGTTCTACACCATAAGGGATCACCGGGTAATTACTTATATAAAGTTCGATGGAAAGGTTATGGAGAAGAAGATGACACTTGGGAACCGGCTAGTCATTTCCATGATTACAGACCGATCCAAAAATATTGGTCACGTCTAAGTGAACAAGAACCAGCGCGCGAGGTTCAACTTGTTCCTAAAAAAGATACGACTAAGAAAAGAAAAAACGTGCATCGCAGTGTAACTAACTCTAAAAGAAACAGACGTTAATACATTGACCTTCTTCCACCAACTTTCATTAACTATACATATACGTTACCAGCAAATTACGCAATTATAAAATATTTACAAGGATAGTAAAAAAAAAATGAATTTTTTTCTCATGCCTTAATATTTTTCAATATGCACATTTGTACGCAGTCACATTTACAGACAAACATCACTTTAGCAATAAATTCCTGTTTAGGGTTTATTATCGCCTAAATGCTTTGTTCCATTCTTGAACACTATACTTTATATGTTTATATAAAGAGCCACTATACGTTATATGACTTAACCCTACCAAGCACCTATTTCTTACAACAAATAGAGCTCATCTTGACATCTCAAACCTCATTTTCGACATTCACTTAAACAAACATATTTTTACTTGCCACATTAATCCCAGAAAATATAGTTACAACCTGGAAGGGGGCAATGTCATGTTTTGACATGTCAATAAGATACAGTCTTATCATTCTGGACTAAATCTTTACAAATGAGTTTGAATAAGAATAGAACCTGATAATTATCACTGCCCTAAACAGCCAAGTTTCACTTTCATCTCAACAGTTGATTATTAACATCAGTCTATAAAATTTTTCTTATACATGTCAAATCATATCGGTCATAACTATTTTTGTCATCTAATCTCAGGTCTTGCTCAACTAATATAAATAGCCTTGAAATCTTTCTTTAATAAAAGTATTCGACTTTAGAACTATTGTTCGGTCTCGTTAATTCTTCTTTATCTTATTTTTGAATACTTAAAACACTTCAATAGTTAATTCCGTTATCTGCAAGCCATTTTCTAGTGAGTTTCGATGTGTGTTTTGTATCTCCGTCCTGTTGAAAGATGACTTCCTCATTGCTGAGACTGAAGTGCTCGAGTGTATCCTTATAGGAAGTATCCAAGATATGGGTGTACAGCTCTGATTTCATAGGATACTCAATAATACGGCATGCATAACCTACTCCTGATGATGTCATGCATCCCCAAACCATCATTGAGCCTCCACCACCTTTTAATTGAGTCTGATAATTATGTGGTCGAAGTGGGTCATCCTTATGTTTCCATGTAATTTGAGCTCCATCTGATCCCCATCTGTTGATTTTGGTTTCGTCGGAGAATATGACCTTGTTCCAGTCCTCTACAGTCCAGTCACGGTGTTTTTTGGCCCATTCCAATCGCTTTTTCTGGTTAGTTCTCTTGATTAAAGGCTTCTTTTTCTTATACAGAGTTTTAAGGCCGAGGGATCTCATTAGTTGCGTCGTAGATGAGTACTGCAATTTGTAACCAAGAGACCACAGATATCTTTGAACATCCTTTTTTTTTTTTTTTTTTGTAATAAGTTATTTATTTATTTACAAATTAAAGAAAGTCACACGTCGTAATGAGAGGTATGCTTTTAGTGGGGACTGATACGATGGAAATGCGTAAATATTTTTTCAACGATGACATGCTCCTGGAAAGGGACTTGATCAAATACAGAGCGCCAGTGGGCACGCCAGATATGCATCAGAACGGAGGAACAAAGTATGAGAAGACGTGTATTGTTGACATAGTCATGTTGTTGCAAGTTCATCAGAATGGCGTACACGTCGTCTTGTTGGAACTCAAGATAAGGAGCAAATTGTGACAAAACTGTCTGCCAGATAGACCATTTTTGATGGCAGTCTACGAATAAGTGTCTAAGATCTTCAGGAGCATCTTGACAAAAGTTGCACATAGCAGTAACTTGGGGATCAAAACGAGATACGGTTACTTGACAGTGTAATTTGTTGTAGAAAAACCTGTACCAAAGAGAACGAGCCTCTGGAGCAATTTTTAGGGACCAGAATTGCTGCCATTTTTGTGAAGACCAAGTGGAGAAGGAATAAGGGAGTAAACTTGAGAGTTGATCAAGACGAAATACCTTGGAGTCAAACAAATACCCATAAGACGAGCGTGTAAACCAGGACACAAAGGGTGTGTCATCTACAGTACCGACATTGGTAGTCTCATGGAGGATAAGAGACCAAGTGAGATCATTGAGAGATATAATTCGTCTTTGTAAGTCGCGTGCGAGCCACGAGGAGAGACGAGGGAACGGAGGACCATCAGGAGCTAGCAGAGGACGAATGCAGCGTCGAACTGAGTCAAAGGTGAAAAATTGGTGTGCTTGAAGTTTGGACCGGCGGGGACTACGTAACCAGTGATCAGGTGGAACGTGAGCAAAGAGTGCCAGGATAGGCAGCTGCAGAAGTGTTGCTGGGTTACACCGTACATGTTCCAGGCCATGCCGAGGAAATGAATCGACAGTATCATACAGGGCGGGAAGGAAAGAACCAAAACGACCACTGTTATTTGAAGATCGGAGCGAATGGAAGTAAATTGCCAGCAAGGAATTAGTATTCGATGAATGAAACCTTCGAACAAAATCTTTCAAAAAAATTTGACTACAGGAGAAAGAATCATCAGGTTGGAGAAGCTGAGAGATCCATCGCCGCTGGAGAGACCGTTGTTGGATTAAAGGATCGAGTAGGCCGAGACCACCATCAGCAATCGAGCGACAAAGCAATGCGTATTTGAAACCTGGTTTGATACTTCTGCAAATAAATTGGTACATGACTGATCGGATTTGGCTATAGAAACTTTTTGGGAAGGAAGTCACCCTCAATGTGTACCAAAGTTTGGAGAGTATCACTGAATTAGCCAGCACCACCCTACCTCGCAGTGACAAATTTCGTTGGGAATAGATACCACATTGGGTCTTGATAGTCTGTATCAATTGAGTCTCGAAATAGCGGCGTTGGGTAATAGAGCTAATCACAGGGAACCCTAAATAACGGAGTGGTTGAGCAGAAGAATGATCATGCCATTTCGTGATTTGGTGTTCAGAGAGCAGTTGTTGCCATGAAGGAGACGAGTTTCCATTGAGTGAGATTGCTTCCGTCTTGAAAAGGTTTACTTTAGCATTTGAGACTTGACCATATTGATGTATATGTTCTTGTACACGTAGAAAATCTGCATGGGAGGACAAAAAGACACACACATCGTCAGCATAGTCCAAGACCTTGAGAGTGAGAGGAGGTGTCGAACCCAAAGCAGGAGTGAATGTGTAACCATGTAAATTATGATCTTGTAGAACATGTTGGAGAAAAGGTTCCAGAGCGAGATTGAACAGGAGAGGAGAGAGAGGGTCACCCTGTCGAAGACCACGCAGTTGATTCACTGGTTCAGTGAAATGACCATTGATATTGATGCGCACTCGGTTTCCAAAGAAGAGACCAAGGAGTGAAGCAATAAATTCGGGAGGAAAACCAAACTTCAGCAAGACAGAACGTAGATATATCGGATGTACCCGATCATATGCTTTTTCCTGATCTAAGAGAAGGGCGATATGATCGGACTTGGTTGCACGAGCATGTTCCATAACGATATTTAGGACAAGACCATTTTCAGCAATCAAACGATTGGGCAGGAAATCAGTTTGATAGCTTGTTATTAGTTTGCCAATCACAAATTTCAGTCTGGAGTTGATAATTCTTGTGAAAATTTTGGCATCACAATTGATCAAAGAGATAGGCCGCCAATTTTTCAAACTAGTCAGATCACCTTTTTTGGAGAGAAGCCGAACCCGGATATCTTGCCAAGATGATGGGAACTGATGCGACAAAAGGGCTTGATTGTACACTGACAGAACAAGTTCTTGCAGCGGTGGATACCGGAAGAGTTGGTGAAGAAAGGCATAGCCAAGACCATCAGCTCCAGGACTACTCACTTTGTTGACCACACGAGCTGTTTCTCGAATTATCTCTGCTATTGTGATGGGTTCCATGAGGGTTGCGCAGTCGTCTGTTGTAAGCTCGGGTACGTTGTTGATATCATTGAGATAGTCCTCGAGACGAGTATCATCAACATGATCAACATTGTACAAGGATTGGTAAAAATCATGAGCGATAGGAAGCATGGATTCAGAGTCTTCAACAGGATCACCTTCATCAGTAGGCCTAAGTGAAGGGATACGCTGTTCAATCGTCCTTTGATGGTATATGCGTTTAAGATACTTAACAGAGGTTTCATCTTCTTCACACCAGCGAGAATTTGCTTTTAGAGCTAGAATTTCGGCCAATTCGTTTTGGAGTGAAGCGATTTGAACATCAAAAGTGGGCAGCCGGCGAGTTCGTGTGGCGACAGGAGGCTTGCTACGAAGAAACTTGTTCCGATCACTTTGAAGTTTTCGTAGAGCTTTAGTTCTCCAGTTTGTGTAGTCCACGGCATAATTACGAGTAACTACCTTGACCTGTGCTTTTACGTAATCCCATTTAGCCTGGGGTGACCATCCTGAAGGTAGCTGTGACAGAATCAAAGTGAGTTTCTCTTGAAGTAGTTGTTGGTACGCCGGTTGACGAGCTAAAATGGGATTAGCATGCCAAAGGCCAGGACCGGTAGTAGCAGTTCCTATGCAGCAAGTGGTGGACAACAGAGAGTGGTCGGTCCAAGATGCATCCAATTTTTGTAAGTTGCTATCATGGATCTGTGTACGCAAGGATTCACTGACAAATATATAATCAATAGTTGAAAATAAATTGTCGTTGCGGCGGAAGGTGGGTAGCGCATGGAGATCATCTTTTGTCAAGGCGTTGAAAAAAAGGTTCCCCAGAAAAGAAACCCACTGCATCGAGGTCTGTGAAAATAAATTCTGGCGTTGATATGAGTAGTTGAAGTCTCCCATGATGAAAAGGCGATCTAGATCCACGTCTATGGTCGATTGATGTAGAATATCATAAATACCACCAAAGAACTCTTGACGTAACTTGCCTGAGGAAGCAGGAGCATATAAGACGAGAACATAAAAAGGCAAAAAGGCCCCGTGTGGATGTTCTACTCTTGTGAGGATGGCGCGATCGTTGTCCGGGATCATATCCGGAGATAAAACATAGGAAGGATTGAAAGAAACTATACCACAGTGTCGAGTCCATAGAAATTGGCGGGCTTGAAACTGTGAATTGATAAAAGCATAATTGTTGTCTGAGACGTGGGTCTCTTGGAAAGTCATAATGTCGAAGTTTAAGGAGCGTAGGAAACGAATGTACTGGGATTGTTTTTTTGAATTGTGTGTTTTCACTAAACTGTTGCAGTTTAGTGAAGCAATGTGTAGTAATAAGGATTTGGACTTATTACTCATATTATTGTAAGTTGGTGGTATAACTGTCCTCCCCAGCCAAGGTACCGGAGGAAGAGGAGTCCAAATGGGCTATAGTAGTTACAGGGGATGTATTATCCACAGATTCGTCTTGCTCAGGTGTGGGAAGCTGGGCTTTGAGCAAAGTGGATTTTGAGCGAGTGGCTGGTAGAACGTAAGGGGTAGGTCGACGATCTTTCTTTTGCCGTTTGACAATATGCTTAGAAGCGGTTTCAGCATTCAAGGTGGGGGCAGGGACATCAACTGGCACAGTTGTGTCTAGAGGCTCAGACATATTATTGTGAGCATCAGGCTCCACTAAATCTTCCATAAGCTCCTCAGAGACCTCATCAGGAGTGCAGACGTCATTTGGTAGCACTTCTGGAGGAGCATTATGTGATTGAACTGTATCAAAGAGCTTAGTAGGAGGCTCAGGTTGCTTACGAGCTTTCTTGGATGGTTTGTCCCGTGAACATTCGGCAGCTACACTAGGTGAAAAAATAGGGACAACCTTTTCGAAAATTTCATTTCATGCAGCATGTAGCATTAAGAGAAGGTCGCCTCATGACGCTAGCAATATGTTAAACCGAGGTTAATGTATGAAGTATTTCATCAAAATATGATGAGCCAACTATGGAAAATGAGGGAGTAATGCATATATAATTGGCCGAATTTTAGATACTCCACAGCTCAGTTTTAGACCATATTTCGTACTCTTCTAGTTTGACCTGGAATATCAGCTACAATTAAAATGCAAACCAATTCTAGTATTAGCTATCCCCGTTCCTATAATTAATAATATAAAATGAATGCTGTTTTCCTTCATTCATATATTCTTTTTTTTTCGTTATATTCTTCTTACTTCCTGCGAAATTTCTCTTACTTATGCTTCGCGCTTTACCTCAAGACACGCAAGACAACATCAAGTCTGCACTTATGAGCAATAGAAGCCCAAAGGATATTGTTGGTAAATTTGGTATCCATCCCAAGACAGTTAGGAGATATAGAAACAAGTTATTTGGGCCAATGGTACCTGCAACACGTGGTAGACATACACTTGTGTCATCTGCTACGAAGGAATATATCATGGTATTACTGATTAAAGGAGCCCTAAAGACAGCCAAGCACGTACATCGGATGCTCATACAACTTGGGTATTCTATGACTTACCGTTCAGCAATAAACGTCCTTGTATCAATGGATTTTTATTCTAGGCGTAAAAAGAAGCAGCCTCTTTTAACTAGTAACCACCGCAAGCAGAGGTTAGCATGGGCAAAGAAGTATCAAAACTGGTCTATACAACAGTGGCATCAAGTAGTGTTCTCTGATGAAACGAAGATCAACATTTGGGGATCTGATGGCTGCAGATACTATTGGACCCAGCCTGGTGATGTCCTTCGTCCACACCACATAGATCTTTCAGTGAAGCATGGTGGCGGCAAATTGATAATGTGGGGATGTATAACCAGTGAGGGACCAGGATATGCGTGCCAGGTATACGATGGTACCATGGACTCCTTGGTGTACCAGCATATTCTTGGAACAACTTACATGAAAACGCTGAAGTACCACGGTATGAACAAGCGCACCATTTACCTTCAACAAGTTAACGACCCAAAGCACAAGTCGAAATCGACAATGTCATGGCTCCAACAAAACAAGGTCCAGTACATTAACGATTGGCCACCTAATAGTCCGGATCTGAATCCCATAGAGCATGTGTGGCATTTGCTGAAACTTAGGTTAAGCCTTTATGAACGAAAGGCCAGAAACATCGACGAGCTATGGGAACGAGTTGGCTTTGAATGGAACAAGCTAGATAAAGATGTTTGTAGAAGTTACATTGACAGCATGCCTGATCGCATAGCAGCGGTAATCAAATCAAAAGGGAGATTTACTCGTTATTAAATAAATACTACTCATTTTATAATATAACGATTATAAAATTATTGCGACTATTTCCTCTTTTCTTCCGCCATATGTTATCCTTATCAGTTTTATATGTGGGAAACGTAATACTCACTACCTAAGGTTACGCTCTATAGGCATGGCTTGGATGTCGTACGGAGTGGAAGAGAAAAAAAAAAGTTAAAAATTATTTTAGGGTAGGTTGTCCCTATTTTTTCACCTAGTGTATGTGACCTACGACGCCACAATTCCAACAAGTATGTCTAGTTTTACGCTTAGGACAATTAGCTACGACATGACCTTCCTCATGGCAGTAGCGACAGTACACAGGCATCTGATTCCACACTGCATAGAAACCACACTCCCGTTGTTCGTCCCAAGGAATCAAATGAGTTAAAGGCTCGAAAGTCTCAGTTTTGGTAGCCACATTAAGGACGGCATAACCAGTACACATATAGGTACCTGTAGTGGGCTCTAAAAGGATCCCAACGTCCAAAATATCTCCATATTTTCTCAAACTTTTTTCCAGACCTTTCATCAAGGACTTCTCATTCAAAAAGGGTAAGTTGGACAGACGCAGACGGACAACTTGCATGTGAGTGTCAAGCGCTCGACAAGGTAAGATAGTTGATTTATCTGCAAAAGTAATACCGTTCGCCAGGCATTCACTTAATGCGTCGTCATCAGGTGCAAAATTAATCTCAGCAAACTTAAGAGTTCCAACTTGTTGAGTGAGGACTCCTACGCGAGAAGGATATTGTTGAGCAACCAAATGGAGAAACTCGATTTTCGATTCCTTACGACCTGTCATATCGATAAAGACACTGCCTGAACCATGGCCTGTTCGCCATATACTGGTCTTAGAGATCATCGGGGCATCCAAAGTGCTCGGTGTGGACGTAACCATGTTAGCCGTCGAGGAAGAATTAGTCGAATGTAACAGTGATTTACGGTTTTTGGTCACTACCCGTGCCCATGATCGTTGTGCTGATGTTTTGGACGTTGATGTAGCCTTGGTGTTGAGTTGAGGCGACTCGGCTAAGCCACTTTTCTGGTTGAAATTATTTTCGTCGGAAAGAACCATGTTTGAACATCCTTTGCTGATAATAAGAAGCCTTTTCGGACTTTAATGGCTATGACTTGCTTTGTAAAATCGGGAACAGTGCTGACTCTACCACCACGGGGTTTGACGCGATCAGGATCAACTTGCTTTTTCATGAGAATAACTAGGGCTCTAGACACTCCAATGGCTTGTACAATATTTTTAGTACCCTTTCCGGCCTTAATTAATGAAATGATGTTATTGCGTGTGTCGTTGCTGAGTTTATAAGGCATTACAAAGAAGTAGTTGTCAAGTGTAGAAGTAGAGATGTGATGGGGGAAATGAAGAGAAAAGTATCGCTTTTTTATACATTTTTAGCTTCTCTACGTCATGATGATACGTTATGTACGTTATCATTGCATCATGTACGCCAAAATAGGGTTTAAAGTACATTTAATCATACTTACATCATTTTCCATTTAACCCAAAATCAATGTTTCTTGATTTAGATCTTTGTGTAACAAGCTAGAATTACATCATTCTTTTCTTCTTATACTATAACGTATGGGCTATCTAATGGTTTTTATTTCGTAGCTCTGACGTAATTATAGCACTGTGCAGGCCATTTTATGGTTTTGTTAGGCAGTTGACAGTAGGACTGAAGTGTTTTAAGTATTCAAAAATAAGATAAAGAAGAATTAACGAGACCGAACAATAGTTCTAAAGTCGAATACTTTTATTAAAGAAAGATTTCAAGACTATTTATATTAGTTGAGCAAGACCTGAGATTAGATGACAAAAATAGTTACGACCGATATGATTTGACATGTATAAGAAAAATTTTATAGACTGATGTTAATAATCAACTGTTGAGATGAAAGTGAAACTTGGCTGTTTAGGGCAGTGATAATTATCAGGTTCTATTCTTATTCAAACTCATTTGTAAAGATTTAGTCCAGAATGATAAGACTACATCTTATTGACATGTCAAAACATGACAGAGAGTTCTTTGATAAGAAGAAGTATCAACTAAAATAACAAGATCCAATCCAATATCAGGAATATTGCTAATCTTTCACATAATTGAAATAACGCGTAAAATAACCTTATTCAAATTAGTGAGGAATTTCCAGAATAAAAGATAATCTATAACAGACATACAAAAGAACAAATGAAAAGTTTTCATAATCATAATTAGAGATGACACTTGCTAAAGTACCTAAATATTAGAAGAACGCTTACAATAAAAGATATCAAGCCACTCACTCAATAAGATATAAATACCTGCCTTCAATTAGAATAATTTTCACTTTAAACTTAAACTGAAATAAAGATCAGTCTCAAAAAGTACACAAACTGTTTCTTTATTTTTGTTTCCACCTTTCATTTTATTACCTTCACCATTATACAACAGTCGTAACTATCTTTTGTCATCTAATCTCAGGGCTTGCTCAACTAATATAAATAGCCTTGAATACTTTTTTTTATTAAAATATTCGATTTTAGAACTATTGTTCGGTCTCGTTAATCCTTCGTTATCCTATTTTTTATACTTAAGACACTTCAGTGAATATGATGATTTAATCATAATTCAAGGTCGAAGGTATTCTCGCAAGAATTACCTGAGACCGTCGGACAAACACAAGGAAGAATAATATACAGTAGCGGACAAAACTGGTGCACAAAACTTTTTTTTAGCTTTTAACTACCATTACCTGCTCATGGTAATTGCAATAGTCATGAAACTGTACTAGAAGGAGGATATACTAGTCATTGTAATCTATGTATGTTCTAAGCATGACATTGTTAAAACTGAGCGATAAGCGTGCTTTGAATTTATAAAATCTTATATTTTCTAAAAACCGCAAAAGTGGCTAAAATCTTAGACTTTATATAATCATCTCATCTCTTGATATCATCGGATGTTCTTCTTTGCATATGCTAATAATATGCGTGTATATCATTTCCAATAAAAGAACCCGGCTCTTTAACTACTCTTTTCCAAAGATCATCGACCCTTTTTGATCTAGTGTCGCATCATCATACCTTTGCCATCAATTGCCACCTGGCATGCTTAAGCGGACTTAGGCCGGGATTAGTGGCGGCTAAACTTGTAGCACAGAAGCGCTGTTATCAAATATTGAGTTTGTGACATGCGTTGACTTGTGCCTTGTGTCATTGTCATACTGAAACGAGAGATTACGACGTTTTAGACTACTATACGCTAGGCTTTTGTGGTATGAAGTAAGCGAAATATATGTGTATATTTATGAGTTCATTATACCATCGTATACCTGACACACATATTCTGGTCCTCAATATCTAATACAGCCTTAAAACATAACAGAGAAGCCAGCATGCTTCATTGTTTGATCACCGTGAAAAAATCGCTAAGGTTGCTCGACTTGCTTTCAATATTAGTGTATACTATCTGCATCCATAATGTTCATATTTGTTTCATTGCTAAAGATAGCAGACTTCCAGCCCTCTATAGTATACAATGGCTTGTTGTGATACCACATTCATCGCTTTTTCCGACTTATACAGCTGATGAAATTCTTCGATTCCTTACTTCCGGACTCAAAATCTAGCTTCCTACAGTGCCTTCAGACTAACAGTCTGCTAATACTGTATCTTAAGGTCCTCGAAATGTGCTGAGCATCAGAAACTGTGTGTAACGGACCTTGTCCAAGCTTTAGGTTGGTGATTGAGCTAGTAACTTTTCAGACTAAAAGCGGGAGACCTTCATGATCACAAGACATTAAGTTTCTTTCTTCCCTCTTTCTCCTGTTGATTGTCCATTTAGAGATCCTTGTTACTCTAGAAATATCTGCTGTCGTACGAACTAGGCGTGTTCGAGATCTCAGAGTTTCGTTTTTACAGTTGCTTATTTTCTTAAACATATAAGGCTAGTACTTTGTTATAGTGAATAGGGTAAAAACAAAAGGGGGGACTCAATGGGAAATACAAAATAAGTACAGTTTTATATATTTTTTAAGAGCTACTAAAATTTACTAATATGCTGTGAAATCTGAAAGCAAACGGGAGAGATATGGGGAAAATTGAAAGAAGGCTAGACAAGCACTACATTTTTGGCGAAAATTGAAATATGCAAAAAAATCACTAAAAATGACCTTATGCCTGAAGGATGTCCGGCACAGTTCCGGTTTACATAACATAATGTATATTTTGGACTGTCTTTCAGATGGTATATGCCACAAAAGTCGCAGACATATGGCGGAGATACAATGTTGATTTTAATTTTTGTGCACCAGTTTTGTCCGCTACTGTATATGCTTTAATCATCTTATTGGTTTATTGAGCGGAACGTTAAAAATAATACAAATAAAAGATAAGATTTTTTATAATAATTGTTCTTTGATCATCTTTTCCGCTCAGGTCATTACCGTCAGATTTGATAATTCACTTACACATGTCTCATAATCAAGAAGCTACTGATCTTACTTCCCTGCAACAACAATTGCAAGAAACTCGCCAACTATTAGAACAACTAATGGCTTCACAACAGGCTGCTATGCCTCAAAACACACCGGATCCACAGATGATGATGGATTCGTCACACCTTGCGCCAAGCCCTTGACACTCTTTGGGTACTCGTCCCCAATTTGACTGGTCTCCTCCTGAGATTTTGGCCCAGGGCTTACAATTAGACAGAGATCTCTTCTCAACGGAGCACATCCTTCCCGATGATGAACGCCGGGAGCTGATTGAAGCTTACCCTGCGCTGCGCAATATTGAATACAAACCTCCTTCCACCTTGCCAACGGCACACCGTTGCATGAATAAGGCCCAACAGCTGGAGGATTCTTCCTTGCGTGATCTTCAGTACTTGCTCTCTGGTGTCTTCCGCCCCTTGGATGTCTTGGGCAATGAGATGTTGCAGTCCACCAATGTACCTTCGGAGGCACTCGAACGCCACCTTGGCATACTCAACCACGCTCGGACATTGCTCATCAACGCTTGTGCAACCATTACACATAATAGAAATAAAATCGCTATGCGAGCAGTTAATCCTCGTTTTACTGTCCCTGCCCCTGGTGCTCTGAAGAAATACACTATGGCCAGTGAAGATTTTCATCAAGCTATCACACAACAGACCTCCGCAGCCAAGGCACAGCGCGAAGCTCGGATTGGTCCTCGCTATTCTAAAAGATCTCCCAATGAAAAATTTTCTCGACCAAGCCAATTTGGGAATAGCACGCTCGGCACCAGCCACACTTCCTCTACTGCCGATACGCAGCCGTTTTTGCGGCCAGGTCCGTCGTCTCAGCACGGCGGTTACACGCAACAATACTCCCACTCCCGTCAACAGGGCAACCGCCAGACAGCGTCCACTGGTGACCATCCAAAGAACAACAATCCCTTTCGGCAACAGAGTCGCCAATAAAACCTTTGGCGGCTCATTCCCAGCCTCCTGTAGGCGGTCGACTCCAACTGTTCTCACCCCACTGGGATCGACTTTTTCACAACAATTGGGTGAATACTGTAATAAACGAAGATAAAAAGAAATAAAAAAGCACCAAAACGATAATTACTTTGAGATACTTTTTATTCTTGATTATATCCAAGTTAAAGTTATCCTTTTTTCAATGAGGATTTAGGTGGGATATTTACAGTAGGTCAAAAAATTGCTGCAAGGAATCCATTTTTCTCAGTTTTTGTAGCGTACATCCTGTCACAATGGTACAAACTGCTTCTGTTTCTACATAGTAGATTTCCTACATGTCTTGAAAAATCCGAAAGAGTTTAAGCCCCATTGGATAAGTATTGAAGGAAGTATGAGGCGCGCAATTTGAAAATTTGAAAAAAACGAAAATTTGAACGAAATGGGTTTATTTATTAATATTTAGTTGGTCCTCCTTTTTTATTAATAACCTCTTGAATTCTTGCCGGCATGCTATCGATATACCTTTGGCAAAGTTCTTTATCAAATCCATTCCATGATTTTTCTACTCGTTCCCAAAGCTCATCCGTATTCTTTGCTCTACGTTCGTAACTGTTTTAATCGCAAGATTAAATAAAAAATTAAACAAAAAAACAATAGCAGCAATATAAAATTAAAATCCTTCTTTATTGCAGATTTCTTTATATTGCGAAAAGGCCTCGCTTTATGGATAAAAAGTTGGCATCTATTTATATTCTTTGTGAGCGTAGATATAAAAGATATAGACTCGGTCACGATGTCGTGCTGAAGAACCAATGATTAAGCTAAAGCTTGTCGATGTTCTAATATATGCATCTGAAATTGAACAATAGAAATAATAACCAGTCAATTAACTTTGATCTAATTACTTTTGGGGTTGACAATTGATTAGACTCTCTAGGATGACAGATATTGATCTTATTGTTCTAAATTTGGAAAAGTGTGGAATTGTTCAATCATAGTTTAATCTTTTGTGTATCGTTATTAATTTTAATACAACTGATATCATATAGAAAATAACTATGTTTACAACAGTAACAGCTGAGCTTTAACTTCAGTTGATGCCATACATGTTCTATTGGATTTAAGTCCGGACTCTGAGCTGGCCAATCGCTAATATAGCGCACTTGATGATTATCTAACCAGGCTATTGTGGATTTTGCCTTGTGCTTTGGATCATTATCATGCTGAAAGTAAATGTTGGACCAGTTGAAATTGTAGTACTCCATAGTATCACGAAGTGTAGTGTCTAATATATGCTGATAAACATCCGCGTTCATGTTCCCATCGTAAATTTGACAAGCATATCCTGGTCCTTCAGATGTTATACAGCCCCACATCATCAACTTGCCGCCTCCATGCTTGACTGTAAACTCTAGATGATGCGGTTGAAGAGGATCACTTGGTCTTTTCCAATAATACTTACAACCATCAGAGCCCCATACGTTGATCTTGGTTTCATCAGAAAAGACGACTTTTCGCCATTCTTCCACTGTCCAATCCTGGTGCTTCTTGGCCCATTCTAATCGATGCTGCATATGAGCTTTTGTCAGAAACGGCTTCTTTTTTTTTATTGAAGAATGGAACTCCATTGATTTCAGGACGTTAATTGCTGACTGGTATGAGATAGCATAGCCAAGTTGAACCAGCTCCCGGTGTACCTCTTTGGCAGTCTTTAGAACCCCTTCAATGACTTTTCTTTTGATTAGCCGTTTCGTCACTTTGGAGACTAATGTAGGTCTACCAGCTGAGCCCATTGTCCTATTTGAAAACAACCGCCTAGAGTATCTACTAACAGTTGATTCATGTACTCCAACCTCCTTAGCAATATCGTACGTTGATGTGGATCCAGTTAATGCTTGCTTGAGATCGTTTACTTTTTCTTCTGGCAGTCGTTTAGGCATGCGATTGGTAATAAGGTAAAAAAGAGAAATAATTTAGATAAGAAAATTTAAAATTTAGAATAAAGGAATTGTAAGCGCTTTTATATACTGGCAACATTCTAATCATGTCAAGAATGTGAAAAATTATGATAGCAACCGGTTGGGTCGTATTAAAATTTGTTATTCCAAACATATGTAAACAAGTAAAAAATGCCGGATGTTTATAAAATTCCCTTTAACAATATCAAATTCCACCAATAACTATTGCCCATATCAGATAATCGACGAATAAATGCCCCTTCTAGTGAGGTACAAACAATCAATGTTTGAGATAGTTTCATGCAGTATCCATAGACAACCAGCTGTAAAACCGGTATTTTGCAATTCCTTGCAGCAATTTTTTGACCTACTGTATATTCTTTTGAAGAATAATTCATGGGGATGATTGAGTTAAATCAATTGGTTCTTTCTTGATGTTTCATTCTGGATTGGGGCATTGCCATCATATCTTGTTCCATGGAATCTTATCTTGTATAATTATATTATAAATCATTGTTCTAAGCTACTAGTGTTGCATTTATAAATAGGCATCCATGGAATTGTTGTTTAAGACGGCACTTGTATTTTGTTCCTGAATGGTTATTGGGTTTGAGTAAACTTGGTTACTAAATTAGTACAGAAAGACTGAAACCTAATAATGGAGACAACAGGAGTCATTAAGGCACCAATCGGATTATTGATAAGAATATTTATAGTCTCAATGCAACTAAATACATTGGATCATAAAAGAGATTATGCAAAGACTTAATACTATAACAGGTTGGTATTATACATGCAAGACATTTATTACTCTTTATGATATAATTCATCGTCAGATCTTTATGGTTTAACTATGCTAGTGTTGGAGATGTTTGGTTTATAGCATAATTTATTATTTTATTATGTCTACCTATAACAAATACTGTCGTTCAACACGGCTTCAAAAAACCTTTTCACACACTACCACCTCTCTCAACAGACTTCACCCCTCACCAACATCAATTGTCCAACGACCAACAACTTCAATTGGACCAAGCCATTCAAGACCTACTCACCAAACAGGCGATCGAACCTGTACCCCACCATCAACCGTCTCCAGGTTTTATCAGTCCCATGTTTACTATCCCGAAGAAGACCGGCGGCTGTCGACCAGTGTTCAATCTGCGCACACTGAATCAATATGTAGATTGCCCTCACTTCAAGATGGAAACCATCCAGCAGGTCTCTCTTATGGTACAACCTGGCGACTACATGACATCAATCGATTTATCCGATGCCTTTCTTCACCTTCCAGTCCACCCAGAACATCGACCCTATCTGCGATTCCACTGGAAAGGCTCGGTCTACCAGTTCAAGACAACACCCTTCGGTCTGTCTATCGTGCCTTACTGGTTTACCAAAATAACCAAGCCCATCTTAGAGTGGGCTCGTCAGCAAGGTATCCGTCTGAGTGCTTATCTCGACGACTGGATCATTCTCGGCAAGACAAAAGCCGAAGCTACAGTAGCGGACAAAACTGGTGCACAAAAATTAAAATCATCATTGCATCTCCGATATATGCTTGTGACTTTTGTGGCATATACCATCTGAAAGACAGTCTAAAATATACATTATGCTATGTAAAGCGGACCTATGCCGGGCATCCTTCAGGCATAAGGTCATTTTTAGTGATTTTTCGAATATTTCAATTTTCGCCAAAAATGTAGTACTTGTTTATTCTTCTTTCGAATTTATCCATTTCTTTGTAGTTCACAGTAAAATTTCATAATGCACTACTGCATTCCGATGGCTTTTAAAAAATATATAAACCCTTGCTTAATTTGCATTTCTCATTGAATCTCACTTCTTGCTTTTACCCTATTCATTATGACAAAGTACCAGTACTCTATGCCCAAAAAAATTAGCTACGATAAAAAAGAAGCTATGAAATCTGGAATACGCTCAGGTCGCATGACAATGGATATTTCTAGAACAACGGGAGCCTCTAAATGGACGATCAACGGGATAAAGAAGAAAGAAAAGAACATGAAAGCTCATGACCGTGGTGGTCGACCGCTTGTAGTCAGCAAAATAACTAGTGCAATCGTCCGCCTAAAGTTTCGACAAGGTCTCTTAGGCACAGCTTCCGATGCTCAGCTCTTTTTGAGATCCTTAGGTTACAATATTAGCAAACGGTCGGTCAGAAGGCTTCTTCGAAAGCTAGTTTTCAAGTCTGGAATTACGAAACACAAGCCTTTCATCAGCTACACAAACCAGAAAAAGCGAATAAAATGGTGTCGTGACAAAGCATCATGGACTATGGAGGACTGGAAGTCTGTGGTTCTCAGTGATGAAACAAAGATCAATGTTTGGGGTGCCGAGGGTATACGCTACTATTGGAAGCAAGTCGAGAAACCTTGGCGATCTTTTCATGCTGATCAAATAATGAAGCATGGTGGAGGCTCTATTATGCTTTGGGGCTGTATTACATCTCGAGGACCAGAATATGCTTGTCGAGTATACGATGGTGCAATGGACTCACAAGTCTACATGCATATTTTGTCCACTACGTACCGAGAAAGCCTAGCATATTACGGTCTGAAACATCGTGATATCTTCTTTCAGCATGATAATGACCCAAAACACAAGTCAAGGCACACCACTAAATGGATATCTGATAATGGGATATCGGTATTAAAAGATTGGCCGCCACAAAATCCCAATCTAAATCCCATCGAACACGTTTGGCGGCAGTTAAAGTCAAAGCTATCTCGATAGGATACCAGACCCAAAAGTATAGATGATCTTTGGGAAAGAATTGATAAAGAGTGGAACTCTTTTACTAAAACTGATATTCAGCCATACCACGAAAGCATGCCAAAGTGAATTGCTGCTGTTATCAAACGAAGAGGCAATTATACGAATTTTTAGGTTTTAACTATTTTTATGGTTTTTTTAAAAATATGTATTCTTATAAATAAAAAACCTATTACTCCCTCATTTTTAGCAATTCAATTATTGAACTTCGCGTAAGTTGCAAGGTTTAGTATGTCTTCTATCTGGTATAGTTTCATAGCTATCGCAACTGACATGAGCAAGTACTGGTAGTTAAAAGCCGAAAAAAAGTTTTGTGCACCAGTTTTGTCCGCTACTGTATGAGACACACGCAGGTGATACTCCAATGCTTGACGTCTCTGGGATGGCTGATCAATATGAAGAAGTCTCAGACTCAACCAACACAAACCTTGGAGCATCTTGGCTTCGAATTGGATACACAAACGATGACGGCCCGCTTGCCTGGAAAGAAACTTCGGGATCTGCGAAAATCCATTCAGCAACTGATCAAACAACCTTCATCAACTCCCCGCACCATACAGTGTTATTATGCGGATACAAGCAGCAACTTTCGCGATATTTCCTGCGCGACTTTACACTCAACACTTGCTGCAATTGAAGAATCATCTCATGAAGTCGCACCCAGACTGGGATCGTTCACACTTGTTGTCCAAAGACAGCATCCAGGAACTACAATGGTGGCTCAAGAACCTCAAACAATGGAATGGTCGATCCCTTCTTCCTTCAACACCAGAACATACACTCTATGTCGATGCCAGCAACACAGGTTGGGGATGTGCCTATCTAACTCAACGTGCCCATGGTTATTGGACATCCCAGGAAGCCCAGATGTCCATCAACTGGCGAGAATTAAAAGCCGCCTTCCTTGCCCTCCAAGCCTTCCCGCATTTGACAAACACAACAGTCCTGATTCGCACGGACAACACCACCTCCTTGGCTTACATCAACAAGCAAGGGGAAACGAAATCATTCAGCCTGATGACTCTTGCAACAACCCTGTGGAAGTGGTGCCTTCAACGAGGTCTAATGCTCATATCCAGCCACGTATCAGGTATACACAACTGCGAAGCGGACTACGAGTCAAGAAGATCTTTTACAAAAAATCTTTGGCAAGTGAAACCGGAAGTATTCAACCGCCTCCTTCAGTCTCTATGGGGTCCTCACGGGGTGGATCTGTTTGCAGACAGGACAAGCAACCTCCTAGAAAAGTACGTATCGTGGAAACGCGATCCAGGAGCATGGAGGATCGATGCTTTCACCATTCCTTGGAACAACCTACGGAATCCGTACGCCAACCCCCCTGGAACCTGATCTTGCGCTGCCTGGAAAAAATTCAGAGAGAGAAAGTCCCAGTAATCACACTGGTAGTACCTTATTGGCCGACGGCAATCTGGTTCCCCCTACTACATCGTCTAGCGCTTCATCCTCCTCTTTTCCTGTCACACAACGACATACAAACCACCACGACACTGACGCCATGGCCACTTCAGCCTCAGTGGAAGCTCTCCGTTTGGAGGCTCTCGGGGCTTCATCCTCAACACCAGGACTAACAGCTATGTCTACTTCTCTGCTACGAGCACCACGTCTGATGGATACTATCACCAACAAATCATATAAACGTGGTCAAATCCTTTTCATCGAGTGGGCTCTCGCTCAAGATATTTCGCTTACGTCCTTCACCGATGTTCATCTCACCAATTTCCTTTCGGAAATGTTTCAAACCCGTGGCTACAATCACTCCACCATTTGCCTATTCCGATCTGCAGTCACTCACTTACATGAACATCCCTCCTCTTTACGTTCAAGCGACATCGTTAATTCGCTCATACAGTGCCCCACAAAACCCTTGAAGTGTTTTGTTTTTTTTTCGTTTTTTGCTTGTCACTAAGTATTGAGTATCACAATTGGTAGCATGCTATATCTCATTTGAAAGCTACGGTGACAGAGTACTTGGATAATGTTTAAACTCCGAGCTCTATGTAATGACCGCGGAGTAATGGCATTTTAAAAACAGACACACACTTGAAGGGTTTTGTGGAATTTTTATTTAATAACAATTAATATTTAGTATGTCCTCCTTTTGCGTTGTAAACTGCTTTAATGCGTTTAGGCATACTTTCTATGAGTTTTTGACACTCATTCTGAGTAATTGACTCCCAAACGTTCTCTACTCTTGACCATAATTCGAGCATTCCGTCAGGCTGCTTTTCGTACTGTAATAAACGTCGTTTTAAGATTGACCATAGATTCTCAATAGGATTTAAGGCAGGAGAGTGACGACGCCATCTTGATACAGTAATATTATTGCTTTCTAGCCATTCAGAGACTTTCTTGGCAGTATGGATACTAGCATTGTTTTGCTGAAATACAATATCTTCTTTTTGAAGCTCATACCAATCAATCGTTTTCATTAATCATCCTCCAAAATACCAATATAAAAGTCAGAATTGATGCTTCCCTTGATATTCGATAGGTATCCAACGCCATACCATGTTAAACAGCCCCACAGCATCAATGAACCTCCTCCATGCTTGATCATATGCTGAACCTGAAAGTCCTTTAACTTGTCACCATTTGTCCAAGTCCATTGTAAACCGTCTGAACCAATTCTATTCACTTTAGTTTCGTCGCTGAAAATAACCTTTTTTCAGTCATCGATGGTCCATGATAGATGTGCACGTGCAAATTCATATCTTTCCTTCATACGGTGCTTAGTCAAAGGTAGGTCTTTAGGTTTATGGATTGCTGCATAACCTGAGTCTTTTAAAAAACGCCTTATAGTCTCAGCACTAATATTTTCGCCATCTTCTAACAGCTTTCTAGCAGCGTCTGAATCATTTTTGTAATTGCCAGAGTTGAAATTTCGCAAGATTCGACGACCTAGTAATGTCGAGATTACGAATGGTCTGCCTCCATTAGTTTTCAAATCTCCCAAATCATGGTTTTTTCGAATTTTTGAAATAGTTCCAGTACTGACACCAGTCTTTGTTGATATTTCTTCTCCAGAAACTCCCTCTTTAAGAAGTTGAACGATCCTGTTCTGCATGTCATTGCTAATTGGTCGCATGTCACTTAATTAGATTATGTTATAAAAAAAAGGCAAAAAAAGTATAGAAAGTTGTACATAAGTAAAAACTTTTACACAAAAAATTAATAAGCCACACTTTTGTGACGTTTAGAATGATTTTTACGACATTAACTTGAGATTTTTTAAATTCCACAAAACCCTTCAAGTGTGTGTCTGTTTTTAAAATGCCATTACTCCGCGGTCATTACATAGAGCTCGGAGTTTAAACATTATCCAAGTACTCTGTCACCGTAGCTTTCAAATGAGGTATAGCATGCTACCAATTGTGATACTCAATACTTAGTGACAAGCAAAAAACGAAAAAAAAACAAAACACTTCAAGGGTTTTGTGGGGCACTGTAGCTTCTCTTAAGTCCAGGGCTCCTCCTCAGCCAATTCATCGCCCTACTGTTGACTTGAGCCCTTCACTTAAAGCAGTACGCCTAATTGATATCAACGATCTGTCTACTCCGCTGCCTCATCTTCAGCAAAAATTGGCGTTTCTTTTGGGTATGGCTGCCTTCTTACGGCCTTCGGACCTTCACAGAATTGATTTTACAACGGCAAATGTCGAAATTGAACGCAATCGCCAGTGCCTTTCCTTTCAAGTTATAGCACCTAAGGAACGCCGTGCTGGCCGTCGTATCATCAAACCTTTCCGCGTATACAGCCACCAAGATCCTTCACTGTGTCCTGTTGCTACCTTTCAAGCCATCAGAGATCGTCTTGCTCATCTGATTCCCCAACCTACAGTTACTTCTTTCTTCGTTAACACCAGTATGACCACGCAAATTGTCAAGGTCACAACTATTAGTTCTTGGATACGTCGATTGATTCGGCTTTCTACCAGCGAACCACGTGTCAACCTTCGCTCGTTGGCGTCTTCTGCTGCTCTCCGTGCTGGCATCGACCTTGATGATATTATTACTCTTGGAAACTGGTCGTCCTCCACTGTATTCGAACAACATTATCGACGCGAACATCTGACTAACGTCGACTTCACCAATACAGTCCTCCCAGTACCGGAAGATCAGGAGATATTTCATGATGCAAGTTCCAATTTTGATAATAACCTCTGAAGAAGCATATACAGTAGCGGACAAAACTGGTGCACAAAAATTAAAATCAACATTGTATCTCCGCCATATGTCTGCGACTTTTGTGGCATATACCATCTGAAAGACAGTCCAAAATATACATTATGTTATGCAAACCGGAACTGTACCGGACATCCCCCAGGCATAAGGTCATTTTTAGTGGTTTTTTGCATACTTCAATTTTCGCCAAAAATGTGGTGCTTGTCTAGCCTTCTTTCAATTTTCCCCATATCTCTCCCGTTTGCGTTCAGATTTCACAGCATATTAGTAAATTTTAGTAGCTCTTAAAAAATATATAAAACCGTAGTTATTTTGTATTTCCCATTGAATCCCCCCTTTTGTTTTTACCCTATTCACTATAACAAAGTACTAGCCTTATATGTTTAAGAAAATAAGCAACTGTAAAAACGAAACTCTGAGATCTCGAATACACTTAGTTCGTACGACAACAGATATTTCTAGAATAACAAGAATCTCTAAATGGACAATCAACAGGAGAAAGAGGGAAGAAAGAAACTTAATGTCTTGTGACCATGAAGGTCTCCCGCTTTTAGTCTGAAAAGTTACTAGTTCAGTCTGTCGTGTTTGGTCATTAATGATGTCTTTATTTATTATTTTATGATTGATCTCAGTCAAGCCTACGTCAGACTATATAATTAATAGTCAGACAATATAATCCAGGGTTCATTCTAAATTATTAGTTCCTCTCCTTTTTCTTACTTAATAAATAGTAGTTGTTAGCTATTGACTTCTTACTGTTTTCATATTATAAGTACCAAATATCTCACAGTCACCAACCTAAAGCTTGGACAAGGTCCGCTACACACAGTTTCCGATGCTCAGCACATTTTGAGGACCTTAAGATACAGTATTAGCAAATTGTCAGTCTGAAGGCACTGTAGCTAGATTTTGAGTCTGGAAGTAAGGAATCGAAGAATTTCATCAGCTGTATTAGCCGGAAAAAGCGATGAATGTGGTATCACGACAAGCCATTGTATACAATAGAGGGCTGGAAGTCTGCTATCTTTAGCAATGAAACAAATATGAACATTATGGATGCAGATAGTATATGAGATATTTGCAGATAATAAAGTGAGAAAAAAGAAAGGAAATAGTACTTGAAAACTAGTGAATGAGTCTCTATGTAACCTCTTTATTAGATTTCAAGACGAGAGAGAGAACCCATTTAATCAAACTACGCCTTTATATAGGAAATGAAATTATTCAGGGACCGAAGTGAGTTCAAGGTCAATTTTAGTATTGAGCTTGAACAATATATATATTGTATATGAGCTTTTAAGGAATATGTAATAAGTAATATTATGTATTCAGTACTTGTTATTTCTTATATAAGATCTGAGTAATCTCATACGAATAATAGTATTTAATGATGTAAATACGACAGTATACACTAATATTGAAAGCAAGTCGAGCAACCTGAGCAATTTTTTCACGGTGATCAAACAATGAAGCATGCTGGCTGCTCTGTTATGCTTTAAGGCTGTATTAGATATTGAGGACCGGAATATGTGTGTCAAGTATATGATGGTATAATGAACTCATAAATATACACATATATTTCGCTTACTTCATACCACAAAAGCCTAGCGTATAGTGGTCTAAAACGTCGTAATCTCTCGTTTCAGTATGACAATGACACAAGGCACAAGTCGACGCATGTCACAAACTCAATTGTTGTATCCACACAACTAGTAAAGTGAACATTCATGGATAAACGAGAGATCTCCGCAATAGCCAACTCTGCCCTGTTGTCCCTATCGGTGTTCCCACGACTATATCGGAACCTGATTATAACAACGGCAGTTCAATCCAACTTTATTCGATAATTATCGTTAGATCAATAATTTATCTACTTCATTGTCCCTTGATTCGTCAAGAAGACAGCGGCTATTGATTATCTACTATCTTTCCTTTATCTTCCCATCCTTCCCACATTATTCTTTTAACCGATCAATTGAAATAGCGGTAAAGATCCAGACATCCAAAAAGTATAAATAGCCTCAAATGTTTTTATTAATAAAGCAACATATAATCTTTAGTTTCACAACTATTGTCTTTTTTTAGTTTTTGTCTCTTATTTTAATACTTGGCAAAACATCAATACTTGATAACAGCGCTTCTGTGCTACAAGCTTAGCCGCCACTAATCCCGGCCTAAGACCGCTTAAGCATGCCAGGTGGCAATTGATGGCAAAGGTATGATGATACGACACTAGATCAAAAAGGGTCGATGATCTTTGGAAAAGAGTAGTTAAAGAGCCGGGTTCTTTTATTGAAAATGATATACACGCATATTATTAGCATATGCAAAGAAGAACATCCGATGATATCAAGAGATGAGATGATTATATAAAGTCTAAGGTCTTAGCCACTTTTGCGGTTTTTAGAAAATATAAAATTTTATAAATTTAAAGCACGCTTATCGCTCAGTTTTAACAATGTCATGCTTAGAACATACATAAATTACAATGACTAGTATATCCTCCTTCTAGTACAGTTTCATGACTATTGCAATTACCATGAGCAGGTAATGGTAGTTAAAAGCTGAAAAAAAGTTTTGTGCACCAGTTTTGTCCGCTACTGTATATTATTCTTCCTTGTGTTTGTCCGACGGTCTCAGGTAATTCTTGCGAGAATACCTTCGACCTTGAATTACTATTTAGACCAGAGGACAAACACAAGGAAGAATAATATCACCCACCCTCTCTTACCCTACGGTAATGACCTTCGCTTAGATAATCAAGGAACAATTATTATAAAAAATCTTATCTTTTATTTGTATTATTTTTAACGTTCCGCTCAATAAACCAATAAGATGATTAAAGCATATATATTATTCTTCCTTGTGTTTGTCCGACGGTCTAAATAGTAATTTAAATTCAAGGTAATAAGTCACTCAAAAAACAACAATTTTATTGTAACAAGTATACCGTCTTCGTTTGATGACATAGATCATTTTTTATTGTCCAAAATTTTCATATAATATAAACCCTTTTCTTTTAACCATTTTATCGCTTTTATATATTACCAGAAATATATATTTCAATATTTTATCGAAATAAAAGACAAACTAAAAACAAAGATCAATGTATTTGAAAATGTTAAACATTTATAAAATGGCTACTTACTTTCTCTATTCACTTATTTGATGTATATATATTCTTAATTTTATTAAATCTCTACTAGCCACTCGAGCGAAACTGTATACAAATACTATACTTATAAACCAGATCTTGATAGCCTTTTCTTTTATTTTCCTACTTAATTAAAGATTACTTTGTAAGACAGATCAAACATTGTTTTGTTTACAAAAAATGATAATAAAGAATATGAATACATCAGGACCAAAAGATATATGTAATTTTATTTAATGATATATGTCCGGAGTTTATTTACTTTTACAGTGCAGATATTAATACATGTAATATGCAGTCGACAAAATATCCTATATGTTTACAGATGGTTAAATGCTACAAACTACTATGCAAATCTCCAACTAATCCAATATAAATACTTGCTCCTCATCCACCAGTCTATTTTGGTAAATATGCATACGTATTAATAAATCTGGATTTTCATATACTCACACTATTAATGTTTAATCATGCTTGATCGCTATACAATGATTATCTTTAGACTACAGCCAATAAAGTACAACGTACCTCATTATTTTATATCAATCTACTCAATTCAATTAATCAAATTGAAATAAAGGTAACGATTTAAAAATGCACAAAACAATAAATGACATAAAATATTCATGTCTTTTCCCCTTTTTTCTATTCCTATTTTGTAACTAAATTTTGCCTTTGTTATATTCTATATTTTCTATAAGACTGCTATGGAGCAATCTTGGTGTGTAACACTTCATAAGTTGGAGTGTAAGGGGATGAATGGGTGCAATGGTTTCTAGGGGAAAATAAATCATTTGTTTGCTGGCTTAAGGGAGGCTTTCTGTATATCATGTTTTTGAAAATTCGATTCATGTCGTTTATTAATGAAAAAGTTATTCTGTATTACTTCGAAAATATTAGAAAATTGATTCTAATTGTCATTAAGGCTTTGAATTGTTATTGAGATAATTATTAAACTTCTATATTTACAGTTAATATCTCGTTAAGATTGTATTCTGATTAGGTACTCCAACGCATTATATAAAAATACTATTCCTTTTTAAAGAATTGAATGCATTAGTACATTATAATTTATAAATTAAATATACTCGACATATATGGAAGGTATAAAGTGCATACACATGTCGAGTAAATCATTAGCTGTACGAAAAACCTATAAAAGACAATTTTTTAAGCAGAGAGTTGGGAATTACAAAGTGTTAAATACTTTTGAACCAGGTACTATATTTTTTTTATCTTAAAGCTAAAAACAAGAAAACTTTTGAAGCGTGCAGTTCATTCTAAACCCTTTTTATTTTATTAACTCTTTCTAAAACAGTTTGACAACTTATTACAAAATGTTTTATACTCACTTTAGTATTCTTTAGAAGCCAAACTTTAATCAGCCCTTGGATCTTATATCAAAACTCTTTTCAATCAATTCTAACTAATAGTATAAACATTTAGGTTCGAAAAATGCCATAATAGATACTTGAATAAGAAGTACTCGCCAGGCTGTAACATAACCAAATGTGAAATATAATAAAGTAAAAGATAAGAGGCTGTAGTGTAACAACCTAGGCTTTTCTCTTATTTAGGTGGTTTATCTTTTGTTTGGAAGTTCTTACTGTTTATCTTTACATCTGTTGTTTATTCATCTTTTTACTGTTATCCTTCTCATTTTTCTCATCTTTTTTATCTTCATGTATTATCTTTAAATTTTAATTTCAAAATATAAATGCTCAACTTTTCAACATTTAAGCAGCTTTCCTATCCCTTTGTTTTAAATAAATCAAGTGAGCCTTTATAAAAAAATGTTGATCTCTTTTTACAATCATTTGAGAAATATGGCCATTGTAGTCAAATTATCTTCATCGTGATTTTTTCTCTACTTACGAATTTGCTTGTTTATTAAAATGTTTATTTAACTATATATGATAAGATCTAATGGTAACTTATTAAGCTTTTTATTTACTCAAAGCCTTATTTTAGGCTTTAAAAAACACTTACACTTATTCGATGCCTATATAGAAAACCAGGACTATTACAATTGAAGATAAAACATTTACTTTAACAAGAACAATTTGAAAATATAGTGAAAATAAAATTTCAAGTAAAACATTATGTAGCTTAGTAAAACCTTACACTTGCGGTATTTAATATAAACCATTTGATATAAGACAATACCTTTTAAAAAACAATTTTGCAGAATTTCAGCCTAGGCCACTGAAAATTCTCTAGCATTGATTCTCAAAAAGTTTGAAGCGTTAGGGGGTTTCTTCTCAATCTAGTTCTTCACTTAAGACCGAATTTAGAGAAATTTTTCAGTTAAACTGACTTTTCGGTTTATAAAAAAGGTCTTTCAATAATTTATCAATGCAAAAAAGAGAGTCAGGTATTTGCAAAGAATCAAAATAAGTTATAACAAAAAACTAATTAGTGCTAAAAAACCCAATGAAAGAATATTTATGCAATTTTTTATTGGACGTTAAGACAAGAAAAAGAAGACATTTAATCAAACTATGCATTTATACAGGATATGGGAGTACTCGGGGACCTGAGCGATTTCTGCGTTAATCATGGCTGAGCTTGATAAACAATGTGATTTTTAAATGCTTGTCATTAGAAAAGAGTTCCAATGAATATGAAATAAATAGTATTATACATTTAGCATATATTATTTCCTATATAAAGCTTTAGCAATTTCATACGAACAACAATTATTTAATGAGGTAAATACGGCAAAAAGTACCAGAAAGGATGCTTATATCTTCCAATCTTTAGCATTATTCACAGATAAAAAAAAAAGGAAACCCCCCCCCTCAATTAATTAGCTTTTTGACAAATTAAAAATATAGTAGTAAATGTGAAACGTTGAAAAATTAACAGATAGAAGTAATAAATAGGACGAGGAAGCAGTAATAAAAAATCAAGATTCAAAGCGAAGAGTACAAATATACTGCTTGTTTCCATAAACATCAATTAATTTTATTGATAAATCTTAATATTTTGAGCCACTTGCTTTTAAGTATATAATAATGGCGATCGAATCTTAAATATAATAGAACAGATAAGAATAAATACAAAAGTTTGTAGATACATGCATTTAATAGCTTTTTAAGATCGACAGTATCTTTTGTAACTATATTTATCCTCAGTAAATCATACCTTTAAGCGTGTGTATTAGAGCTACCCGCTTTCACCTCACCATATATGAGGTTATGTTTTTATCCTGTATTATGTAACTGAGTAATAGCGTATGAAGTCTATATTTACTTTCTTCGGTATCCTTGCTCGACAATCCTAGTAGTACACTTCTTTTAGACCTTATATGTCTGACCATGTTAATTAGAAGTTTTTTTTTTGTAGCTTAAATACATACTTGTAAATGATTAGGTAATAATGATAAATATTGGCATTGATCAGGCAAGTACTTACCAGCTGTTAACAACCTTTTCTGCTCTAATCATATATTTTTTCTTTAGTTAATAACAACCCTAGCTTGGACCAGTTCAGCTTCTTAAAGTTTCAGGGTGACATCATTGGCTACTTCATAAGCACTGGCTCCTTTATCTCTCATCAGTGTGCTGTTCGGGATAATCTACCAGATGAATCCAACTACAAGTTAATGTCCATTTCTTACAAAGATGATAACTCTTCCATGGCCAATCTTTACCCATAGCGTCTATTGCAGCTCCTATGCAAGCTTAAGAATGGCGAGCACACACTTAAGCACCAAAGAGTTTTTGGTGACTACGTAAGAAACTTGTTACCAAATTCGCCTCTTTCTCTCATTAATAAACACCCGGCTGTCTATTACATAGAGAATTCTATTGACAAGGTGTGCCAAGCCATCTATGCATCACTGAACATAGTCGGTGAAAGTTGGCTTTACAGAAATGACAAGAGGTTTGGCACAACCTTTGTCAATAGATGAAGTAAAGCAAAGATATCAAGTAAATTGTAAAATTCAGCGAAATTTAGAAAACAGAATCCTCAAGCTCTCTTTCTTCACAAAGGAAAACCCACAACCTGCGCTAATCTTATGTCCTTTCATTTACAATTGATTTTTTTGTTTATTTAGTACAAGACAGACAGCCTTTTTTATGGATTTCATTATCGGATTTCCTTTCGAGTCTGGTGCTTTTCCGATCGCATTAGATGCCATAAAGTCAGCCACTAAGTAAATCCCTCCAAAAGCGGCCCCTAGTGCTGATCATCTGCCTAAGGTAATCCTTGATCCCGTTCTCCTCCAGCTCTTGAAACTTTGTTGAAAATGGCCTTATACTCCGATCAGCTGAAGAACTGCTAAAGTTGCCTTTACTTAAAGTGGTTGTACTGATACTGGTAATTACGGGCTGATCAGCTTAAGCTGTATATTTAGTAAAGTATTAGAATAAGAGAATCTAGGAATACCAACTTCGTTCATTCTTGATAGACAGTAGTCTTACCTTGGATATGGCACAAGGTGGCTTCCGTTAAGCCGGTAAATCTCTCTATCAAACTCTTTTTCTCGCTGAACTTCGCAACACTTTTCGTCGCTACCGTAACATTACTTCAGTTTTTGCATTTCTGAATATTAAATCGACATATTACATCGTGTATTACAAATACATTTGAAGCTTTTTACTTGTACCTCTCATCGTTTTGCTACAAAATCTATTTGATAATACCCAAATCGAGGTGTTCTATAGAATGCCACGTGGTTCTGCTATTCTCCAGCTACCGATACCTTTCAAAAATTGATCGTCATTTCCCTATTCCATTTATATTAACGATCTGTCCAGACCATTATATCCTCACCCCTCTTGTCGACGACCTTGATCCTATTCAGCTGGACTCACTAATGAATTGCCTTTTGTGTGCTGAAGATGTGGTTCTTATCGCGAGCAAGCATAAAATGACCGGGTTCTTACAATTTTGCAAACAGCATTTTCTCGAGTCAGGTCCTAGTTAATGCGTGCTTCGTGATTACAGTCCCAATCTCTGCCGTATTCTCCTTATGATACTATTATTCCGCATCAAACTTCTTTATTTTGGCTACTTATTCTCTTTAAACTGGGATATTACCTTCATACACAATAACTTGTCATTGAAACGCCTTCAAAGCCTGGGGTAATAATGAACTAAACTTCGCCTATTGATGTCAATCCCAAATGCTTCAATCAGCTTCTTGCCCCTCATTTTTGCTCATAAATCATTCGCTCACGATTTAAATATGGTCATGTCATTATCAGCTTCGCATCTACTCAGATCATTCAGATTGTAAGTGCTCAAAGACACTGTAAGCGTATAATTGTTAGTGGTTACTTACGCTCCTCTGTCAACATCATGATACACTTGGTGAAACTCCTTACTATGACTGAATGGATTGACATACTACAAGCTCAAGTCCTCCCTCGCTCCTTAGATCTTCCTGACGATATGCTTCTTTGTTGTCTGCTCCTATACATCAAGCAAAGTCCTGGCTGACCTCAATAGCATAAGTTATCGAAGGCTGCATTCCAGCAATGCTGTTATCGGTTAAATGATGTTCTTAGCTTTACTTTGTTCAAGTCCATTGAGGTTACCTTTCTTCAAGACAATTTTTCACAAAGGTGTTTGACACCTTAATCGAAGCTGCTGCCCCATTATGTAGCATTATTCTATCCTCCGGCGTCCTATGTCCCGGTCTGGACACAGTAGGTGTATTCATTGGAAACTTGGTTGACTACCTGTTAGGGAGCCAAAACCCTGGTCTAAGTATCATAACCACTCTTCTACTAATAAGCATACAACTTAATGCCATATTATGCATATTCTATTACAAACCCCATCTTAATTGAAGGATCCTTATTTTTCCATCCGAGCTTACTACCCATATTCAAGTTCATTCTGTCTTTTTTTTGGTTTCGTCGTTGGTTCACCATATATCTGATATTCTTTGAACTCAACACTATGTATTGCTAAAAGTTGTCTCCATCCTATCCATCCTATCCATCCTCTCCTGGAGAACGGCTCTTGGATTGGTTGTTTCAGAAATCAAATTGATATCTAACGTACACCTTTCTCTCCTTATACATTCACCTTCCTTTTTATTTTTTTTCTCTCTCTCTTGTTCTTGACCACTAACAATGTTTTTGATTTCTTCACGCTTCTTTTGATCCAACTTGGGTCATTAGGGTGTATTGAAGACACTACTTGCTCATCAAACTCTTTTATTATAAATAAATGCGTCATTTGGATTTGTAAACCCGCTGATCAGCGTAAATGGGTTAATTTCCCTTTTTTTTTATCTTTTCATACAAAAACGGCTTGTGGCACCGGAATAAAATCCTCTTTTAAAAATACCCTCCTATTTTCATACAAACAAAGAAGAAAACAATTCATTCCTATCATGTGGTCTGGTCCGTGCAACCTTCTATTTTTCTTGCCTAACTTTCTATGCATAAAATGTGTTTGTTTTCAGTAAAAGAAAAGAAGGAAACAAAGCATGTTAATTATATGTGAACATTTTTTTTTAAAAAAAAAAAAAGAGAGAGAGAAAAGAGAGGTAGTTTTAGTTCGTAAGACCATTTGTTGTATAAATCTAAAAAAGGTCAAAGTATATTATCAGCTGGTAAAATCAAGTCTATTTAAGATTATCTTGCAATAAGGAAAAAAAAAAAAGGATTTCTTTTCTTTTCATAAAATGTATTCTGGACAAGAATTTATTGATAATCAAGAACACTTATTTATAAATAATAATCCCAACATAATGTACAGGAATAACTTTGGTCAACCATCATCATCTTATCATCCTTTGCATAATAGACATAATAGTGGCCAGAGTAGTACTAACAATTATGGGCCGGTGTCAATTCATAATAACATATTTAGTACAGATTCATCGGCTACATGGTTCAGTACTAGCTTGGATTCAAATACATCTTCTTTTGGTGGAAGAGAACTGATTATAACACCTTCCAATTCTACTGGTCATAATCTTGATGATTATTCCAATTATAATAATGATGATGATGAATACAGTCAAAAAAGTAATAACACAATACAAATAGAAAATAATAACATTTTATTTCTTAAAAGTCATCAAGAAATATCTGAAAAAAGAAGACGACGAAGAGAATCACATAATGCAGTTGAAAGAAGAAGAAGGAATCATATTAATGATAGAATTCAAGGTAAAGCCTCTAATGATCTTGAGATTGATGCTAACATACAAAAGAGCTTTCTACTTTACTTCCAGACCATCTATTAGAATCTGTTCCAGCAAGTGCTAATGTCATGACTGTAGCCGCAGGACAATCAGGAACGAATGGAAAACCTATTAACAAAGGAACGATATTAAAACTATCGGTTGATCACATTAAGGAATTAAAGAAGCAAGTTTCTGATTGTAAAAGCAAAATCAAGGAACTTGAGGATCTTATCGAGATTGCTAAACAGGATAATAATAAGTATTTGTTTAATACACAATATTTGAACACAAGACAAGAATCTATGGGCTCAATACAATTTCAGCAACAATTTGGTAAACTTCATATTACTACTACCCCCACTAATAAATAATTTTTTTTTTATTTAATAAACATATTCAAGTAACTAATTATTATTTTGTGTTTGACAAATAAGGTGACCTCAAATGCATTATGTGAAACCTCATTACGATGAAAAGCGCATAGCAAACTGTTTCAAACCACACATCAAACTTTTTTTTTTTTTTTTGTTCATTCGTGACATATCAACAGATTTGTGAGTATCAAATAGAAATACCGACTTGACGGATAGGGACATGATTCGTTCAATAGGTTTTTAATGTGATTAAATATATTGAGTTTATATATCTGATCAGCTAATGCAAAAAGGAGGGGTAAGTAAATTATGTAAGAAAAAAAAAAGCCTTCATGCTGTCTACTACAAATAAGCATATTGGCATTCTTTTATCAGTGCTTACATCTGTCGAATATATTTATTTTTTTCTTATTAATCATGTGAATATGTAAATAAAATTCCAATTTCTAAAATCAAAAAAGTCTCTAGCAGCGTCATTGTCTTTATTACAAGAAAAAAAAAAAAAAAAAGAAAGTGCAAATATAGCTTAACGGTAAGACTTTTGGTAACGAGCACGAGCACCAGGACCAGCAAACTTCTTGGGTTCACAACGACGAGGATCAGCAACAAGAAGAGTACGGTCATATTGAACAAGGATTTCCTTGATTTCCTTCTTGGCAGCTTCATCAACATACTTTTGGTAGAAGGCAACAATGGCCTTGGCAAGAGCTTGACGAATAGCGTAAACTTGAGAGACGTGACCACCACCGTGAGTACGGATACGGATGTCAACATTAGCAAAACGTTCTTCACCCAAAAGAAGGATGACTTCATAAACCTTGAACTTTAAGATCTCGGGTTCGAGAAGTTCAAGGGGAGAACCGTTGATACGAATGAGACCACGTCCACGCTTACAGTGGGCAACAGCAGTGGCAGTTTTCTATTTTTTTTTAAAAAAAAAGGAGCATTAGGTTTTGAAGTTGAAAAGAGATTGCATGCATAAGAGAAAGAAAAGAAAGATTTTTTATGTCATTTGTAGGGAAGCTGATTTATACTATTTCTATTTTTCTCTGTGTGTTTCTCCCTATCTCTCTGCTTATTTAGACTGATTGACAATGACTCTTCTCCCATCTTCCTTTTCCTCATTCATTATTGAATAAAATATCAGCATCTAATTTTGATTTTTCTTTTTGTACTAGTCTGCATTTAATCTTCCTTTTCTGTCTCTCTTTCTCTCTTTTTCCAACTATCCACTTCTTTCCATGTCCCGTCTTTCTTTCTTTCTCATTCTCTTTATGCTGCACTTCTACAATGTACCTTACGACCGAAAGTTTGAACTGCTTCCATTATTAGCTATTAAAAATTCATCGTCAATACAAATCCATTAAATATCTTTGCTGCAACTTATTAGTTAGTTACCTTTTAAGTTAAGAGAGAAGGAAAAAAAATCAAAATGGATGCTTCTTTTTCATATCCTGCTTTGCTTCAATCCTCTCTACCTTTCTTTTCAGCTTTTACTGTGCCGAAAAAAAGTTGAGTATCAGAGAACCAGTTCGGTCCGGACTTGAACCGAATCAATCAAGAGTGGTTTAAAGTTTCTTGATGTAAAAGGAGCGTCGTGACACAATGAAACCTATCAAGTGAGACATGTTCAGATTCTTGTACCTATTCTCATGCTTTCAATGCTTTATTATAAAACCAGTAAAACCTATAATGCTTTCCAAATAAAAACGTAGAACTCCTTGAATGAGAAAAACTTCATTAGTCAATTGAAAAAATGTAACTGAATTGATGAGAATATAAAGGCAATAATTGAGAATGACCTTTTTTGTAACACATCTTATTGCAGCTTAAAAATAATAATGACAATAGATGTTCATCTGGAAGACCCCTTCCTCTCTCTCTCTTGAAGATTTCATTAATCCTGGGGAGCAAGTAACCGAGATTTATACCAGCTTGATGTCAATCATGCGTGGAACAATGAACGATGAAGCAGATAATGAGCAAAATACACATGAAAAGAACGAAATAATAATCAAAATACAGGATTTTATTAAAAGATTTGCAAGTAATACTACAACAAATGATCATTCCAAAGATCCAATATCGTACAGATCATACGCTGACAAGCAAATTGTCAATTTTATCACTGATAATTAAGGTAGCTCCCGTAAATGATGCCCCATCAAGAACCGTATTACACTTTCTACTGTCTATCCTTTTCAAAAGATGGGGAATGAAAATCAAGAAATTTTTGAGAATAACAAAAGAAATTGTGCCAAAAAGGATGTGTTAAAAGTGGAGCGCCCACTGTTTATTGTGAAACTTGTCGACAATTTTGCACTCATGACTTTAGAATAGATGAAAGAAAATTTGATTGAAAAGGATCCAAACACTTCTATTCCCAAAACACAATTCTCTTGCCCTATTTAGAAGCGATATGCTTTAGGTTTGAAGAAACTAGAAAACTTACTGAATATCTTGATTCAGACGAAATTCTCTTAGCAAGGAAAATTGTATTTCAATCACGGCTAGAAAATAAGAGCATGAGCGTTGAGATGAACTGAATTTTTATTGAAGAAGATGTTTTCAATCTTCATATTAGCAGTAAGGGATTGGTCGATCCTGCGAAAACTGAAGATTTTTTTTAAAAAAAAAATCATGGATACTTTCTCTCTTTACGTAATAACGCAGAATAAAAAGACATTGCGCAATAAAAAAAACCTCCTTTTTGAATAATTTTATTTATCTGAAATTTCTTGGAAAATATTAGTCATGTATGAAGAAAAATATGAACACTATCATGGACTGATTCGAGCAATAATAGGAACATGTATCTTACAGCTGTCTTTCAATTTAACCATGTACATACAACTAAGGCTTCGTGTTATTATAAATGCTTTTCCATCACTGAATACTTTTATTGGTCCATACTGTTTGATTGAAAGCCTTCATAGATATAGGTCTTTAAAGAGTAAACTCATGGTATGTTCCTTTTTTTTTTTCTATGTAAACTATTTGTGCTATTAAAACGTCAAAGAAGTAATCGATTACTTTAAGCAAAGGATTGGCACTAAATGTACAGAAAGTATTGAAGGCATTCTTAAATTGAAAAGTTTAATGCGTAGTTGATATCTTACTGAAAGCTATAATTCATTGTAAAAATAGAGAAAAAGATATGCAAAGATTGTAATCAGCATGGCCATGAAACTAAAGCATTCAATATTTGTCGTTTTTATGGTAAAAGTAGCAAGTTCATAGCTTTGATGTAATATGACTAAATTGTCGTTATACACAGATAGCAGAAAAAAGAAAACGTCAAGACGAAAAATATGATTATGAAACAAAAGTAGCAGAGTCAAAAAGAAAAAAGAAGCGATTAGAATCCGAGAAGCAAGGTAAAGAAGAAATACACAATTGTAGCAAATGTGGCAAAGAGGGACACAAGAATTCAAGATTCAAAGAGTGAGAGTATCATAACAAGACCATGGATGAAGTGATGGTAGAAAAGCTGGGGAATGGCTTTGAACGATGTATAAGCACACTTATCATCTGTTATAAGGCCACAATAGCAAGATGTTCCCAAGCTACCTCACTTTATTAGAAACCTACTGTTTAGAGTACAATTGATTGTCAACTTTCTCTTTTTTGTAAATAGTATTTTTATTTAGGCGCCTTGTCAACTTTTTCTTGGTGAACATCTGCAAATGGTTGGGTAATTTTGCTTGCGTTATTTTTGTTGTCATGACAAGACTAGATTCAAATGCCGCTGGGTAAAATTTTCATTCCTTCTACGAAATCCTTTTTTTTTTACTTCAATTATAATAATAAAATATGGCTTTAAAACGCATTAACAAGGTAATTCATTTCTTTTATTGTTTTATTTATTTATTATATGTCTTCTTATTTTTTTTCTACCATTATTGCTTTATTATTCTCATTCCCATCTTATTTAAACTATTAATTTAAAAAGCTGCGTAATGTTCAGATGAAAGGATTCTAATTATTATTTTGTTTTTTTATTGTGAGCAGGAACTTAAAGATCTCGAACGCGATCCCCCTTCTTCCTGTTCTGCAGGTCCTATTGGAGATGACCTCTTCCACTGGCAAGCAACTATTATGGGTCCTGAAGATAGCCCTTACCAAGGTGGTGTCTTCTTTTTGGCTATTCATTTCCCTACCGATTATCCCTTCAAGCCCCCAAAGGTAGAGAGAATGGCTTACTTGTATCATAGCTAATATTGCATTTAGATCAACTTTACCACCAAAATTTATCATCCCAATATCAATAGTAACGGCAGTATCTGTTTAGATATCTTGAAAGATCAATGGTCTCCCGCACTTACAATCTCAAAAGGTAAAGATAAAAAAAATACATGCTTGAAAAATCAATTGACAATACTTAAATAGTACTTCTCTCTGTTTGTTCTCTTCTTACTGACCCTAATCCTGATGGTAATTCTATAATATCCTTTAACTTATTTATTGACTGATCCATTCTTTTTTAAGACCCACTTGTTCCTGAATTAGCTCATATTTATAAAACTGATCGAGCACGTTATGAAACTACAGCAAGAGACTGGACAAGAAGATATGCTAGTAAGATTTTGTTTTAATTCTGTTGTTAACTAGCTAACTTTTCTCTCTCTTTTTCTTAGCATGAGAAATCCCTGTATGTGTGTGAAGATTGTATTTGCATTAAAAAGAGTTGGATGTTGTATTCGTAAAACCAATTAATAGAAACCGCAACTGTAGCTTTTTTATGCGATTGTTCTTATATATTGATGTACAGTCCGGCTGATAAATATTGTCAGGTTTTTTTTTTTGAACATTTGTCGTTTCTTAAAAATTGTATTTTTCAGCAATTAAGAGACTTTTTTTTTTTTTTTTTTTTTATGGATGAAACTTTTAATATTTATTAAAACTCATCAAAGAGTATAAAGGTTAAGGGCGATACAAGTGTATGAAACAGTGACTTGTCGCGAAAATACAAAAGATATTAGAGTAAAGAATTGTAAACGGATAGTTTCAATAGTTCCTTCTGGATTTGATTGAGGACAATCTCATCCAAGATAGGAGTCTGTTCAAAGAATTGTTGTCAGTGGGCTTTCCAAATGAATCGAATGACTGTAGCAAAAAAATCATGGATTGTAAACTTGTCAGGGTAGTGTAAGATGTAATATTTGGATCAAATAAGAGACAGTCTCAGAGAAAATAAGAGAAAATTATTGATAAAAGAAAAACTCAGGAAAAATAAGAGAAAAAAAAGGATCAATTAGTAGAAAGCATTTTTCTCACTATTATTAACGAAAAGTGGATATTGACTTTGATATGAACGAGATTTCTCTACGCGATGAAGATACTAAAGCCGTACCCGAGATTATTGTTAGTGTAATGTCGATGATGAGGAAGAAATGAGAGTATAATATAACTGCATCATCCATTGAGTTAGATGAAGATGCGACGATGGAGCTGAAGGAAGGGCATGAGGATAATGAGCCTAATAACAGCTCTGACGAGGAGGAAAATGAAGCTGATGCCCGGAAACTATTTGAAAGAAGAGAAGTCTCTCAGAGACCTGACTGAAAAAAAAAAAAAAGACGACGCTAGCAATGCTAGACGTGTACACACTCAGCAGGATATCAATAAACTCACTGCTCTGTTAGTTGAACAAGTACTTTGCCCCGCGTCAATCGGCCAGAGACTGATTTGATGAGTAAACATATTTTACTAAACACTGATGTCATGAGTTTTGTCGTCAAGGAAATAATTGGTAAGTTTTATGCTTAAACTTTATTATGACATATAACGATTTCTGATTCTTTCTTTTGGTTTAGGACCAAATGCAGTAGATGAATATTTTCCTCAGCCAACTGAATGGGCAAATGCAACAAAATCAGATGTTTTATATGCTTCAGATAATACGAACTCCTTTCCACCCATTTTGATTGAAGTACAGTACAACGCGGATGATAATTTTTTGCATCGGCTTGTGCAATAGTGTGAGGAAGTGAACAAGCAATATTCTACCGAACCAGTGGTCCTTGTTTTTATAATCAACAAAATTAGGGATAGCGTAATGAGTAAAACCACAAAGGACCGCAAACAAAAATTCTTACTCAAATTGCCAAGTTATCCATGAACTAAAAGATGTTTATTCCTCAATGATGATTCCATTTACGACCATTTGAATACCATACCCTTACATCCACTGGTTGCTCTAGGTGCGTTTTTAACTGCTCAAAAGGTATCCATTCTTGATCACGATCAACGAGACGATCCAATTAGCCAGCAGTTGTAGGCATATCCAAACACGTTTTTGAACATGTGGCCACCCGTGAAAAAACGACAGTGGATGATCTTTTGAGATTGTGTGATAATACTCAATCGAAATTCCAAAAAGGCAAAGAAATTCTTGAAGATTTACCAAACAACGACTTGAAAAAGCGTGCTATTGACTGCCTGAATGATGGTTTAAATATTATAAAATCATACAAGGTCAAATATATGTCTGATCAATCGTCATCTTCGACAGCCTCCTCTCCAGCACTAATACCCGCAGCTCCATCATCGTTACTACCAGTCCTGTCATCACTGACAGATCCATCCACGTCAACGATTACACAAACTACTACACGGACTCCAGCATCATCATCATCCGAAAATTGGATGTTTGTTGGCGATTACATACGAAACCTTGGAAGTAACAAAATGAATTGGAAAGCTTGCTATTTAAAAGGGCAACGTCAAGGTTATTTTGCAAATTACACTACGCCAGCAAGTCTCAAAAATGCTTATCAACGTTGGAAGACCAACAATGATGAAACGGAAGAATAAGTAGTTTTAGTTTTAGTTTTATTATTATTATTATTGATGATTTGGTTGAAATTAAATTCTATGCTATCAGTGTTTAACAATATGTTTGCTCATTATTTTGATTCTTGGATGTTTGGTATGGGGTAAAATAAAAAGAAGTTAATCTGGTCAAATATCTTGGGACAGATTGCAATTTTTTTTTTGGGGAGGAGGGGGATGGAGATATTATGAGATATGATAAAGAAATAAAGAAATGAACAGGGAATAAAAAAAAAGATAGGGTGTATAAGGAGGAGAGCATGGGATGATGGAAATGGTGATAGGAGAAACGAGTTATTATGTGGATGTATGACTATTGGGACAAGGTGTAAAGTCCAATGTTGTGGTTTTCTAGTGTGTCTAGGTCTAAAATTGTGATCGATTGGGTATCTAAACATGTAGCACCTAAAAATTGGAAAGAAAAATTCATAAACATACCGTGGCTCCCAAAAGTGATCCAATGTTTCGGACATTCATGTTCCATGACTATTATTTTTGTTTCTACTTACTCTTATGGCATGCTTAATAGTTCAAAAGATAGTCCTATTAGAATACTATATTGTATAAAAGTTTGGAAAAAAAAAAAAGCAAATATTGAAAAAGCCATAGGGCGTAAAAAAAAAAGAACTATGCATTGGATCACTTTTGGAAGTCGCATGAAAAATACAAAAAGTTAATTGTTGGCTTTTAAAGTATGTGTCGCTAACCAGAAATTCTAGTATCAGTTTCAAGCAAAAGGCATTGTCACTTATAGCAAGAAGTATTGTCGTATTATAGTTGTCGCTTTAATAGTGGATGTGAGCAGACACATTGCTTTGCGTTTAAAAATCAAGAAAGATTTAGCTCATTCAGAATTTTGTTTTATCACTTCGGTCATAACATTCATTCAAATTTCATAAAAAACATGCAAAAAAAATATATATATTTGTATATGTTTAACAAATAATTATAAGTCACAGACAAGTAAACCGTGATCGTAAATGCCTGAAACAATCAATTTAGAGTTCTTTGTGTCAAAGACAGCACCTGAAGAAGTACTAAATAAGCTTCCATCATCTTGTAAGATTAATTTAGTTTCTCCTGTAGAAACATCCCAAACTTCAACTCCAGAAGAGGCATAGGGAGCCGTGGCAGGATCAACAGCAGCGATTCTCTTGTAAAATTCAGTAGGTTTTGGATGAAGTGCGATTACCAACATTTCTTTGTCAGGGTGATAGTGAAGATTATCTGGAACACCAGACACCTTAATCTTATTTAAATAATCAAGAGAGATATGAGGTACACCTTCTATATCTGTCTTTCTATTAATCTTGTACTGACGAACAACACCTGCGCTCGTTTCAGCAACAAATAAAACATCATCTGTGCCAGCAACACCATTGGCAAATAAGAGACCATCAACTGCCTTCTCCACTTGTCTAGTACGGGCATTATAGAAACCTACATTACTCCAAGGAAGAAAATAGGTTTCGATATGTTTCAAAAGTGGGATATTAAAGTAATGGTCATTGGAGAAAAAGAAGGAAGGTGTCCCATCGTCAGCTCTGAATTGCTCACTTTGTATGACATGTACATGGTTAGGGTTGTAGATTTTCTGATGACGAATCGTATGTTTATGAACAAGTTGCTTGACGTCATCTACAGTAAAGACTTCGATCGATGGTGGTTCGTTGTCTGCTAAATTGATGGTGAAAATCGTCTTTTCTCCTGTTACAGGATGAACATCAAAACTAATACCAAGAGGATGATAGCTCTTCAAGGAGCCCGAGCCAAGTTTTTCGATAACAGCAGGTTTCTGTATAAAGATAAAATGTTATTTAGGACATCTCATTTTTTTATTATTGTACCTGATCATAAGCAACTCGCCAAATAGCACCATTTTCAATAGGTTCACCAGGTTTCAATCGATTGAATCCCATCACTTTATTACGATAAGCAAGCATGGGATCACAGCTGACATAAGCAACACCGGGTTCATTTGATAAGGTAATATCTTCGCAATGATCCAATCCTGGAGGACCTTTATTATCATATTTTTCAGTTAATTTTTGTCTGTGTTATCTATATTTTTTTTTACCCAACAACTTTTGGCACGTTTCAATATTGTAACTTTTTATTTCTTTAAAAATACCCAAGATTTCAATGGAATTGTCTACATGTCATTGATGTAAGTAGTGAACGTTTTATGTTTTATGCTCTTACAAATAAAAGGAACAAGAAAAGCAATAGGAATAATAATTCCCCAATATTTCAAGTGAAACCAATAATCCTTGGGTGGAGGAGGCATTTTAATATAAAACTTGAAAGAAGGCCTGTAAGTTTAAGAATCTATATGTATTTTATGTTGCACAAAGTTGACGCGCACTTTTTACAAAAAGAAAACAAAAAGACTCAGCTTGAAAACTGATGCATGTTTAATAAAGTAGAACTTAATAATGAATAAATTTAAAGAATGTTGATATGGGTTGTCAAATTGCTGCTATTATAGGTTATTAATGTTTTATAATACTTGACACCAATTACTGCGAAAGAATTTTATAGATCGAATAGCTTGGGAATTAGATAGTAATTCTAAACTTGAATATTATCACGTAAGGGATCTTTATGCTTTTTGTGACAAAATTGTTATGGATATAGCTACCTTAACTATAGGATATAGCTTTATAATTAAGCAGTAGAATAACTTTTTTCTTAAAATTGTGGGGATTAAAGACTTTTTTTTTTTTGCTTCATATTAATTGAGTAATATTTGTGGTATGGGTGGATTCTAGTTTTATCACAAGAGAACACTATATGCCCATATGCCTTTTCAATTTAGTGAAAACATCATCTTTATGATTTTATATTTTCCTCTTATATCTTGTCAGGAATGAGTCACTTTTCTACAAATCAAACTATTGAAATGAAAAAATACTATTGTCACTTCTTAAGGTTTCCGCTTGTTACTTTATATAGCATAAATTACATTCAGAGTATAACTTGTCGAATTGTTTCACAGATGGTTGTTTTAAATGTTACAGTTATCCACTCAAAATTAACCAACTTCTTTTCTTATCGTTTACTATATCTTGATTTTATTACATTAAAATATGAAAATATAATGTTACGAACTTGTTGAATACAAAGATTATAATAACTTAATAAAAACTCTAAATAAATGTGACAGAATAGTGGATAGGGAAGGATAGAAAGCTTTTATAACACCAGGCCTTTAGCTTTCTTCATGTGCCTGACATCAACATCCTTCCAGAACATAACTGAAATTAAAGTAATCGAGTAGACACAGGTAGCAGTGATTAACATAAGCCTTTGTGTATCACTGTATGCTTGATTGATAGCATCCCTTTCGGCGCTTCCAACGGGATATGATGATTGAACAGTTATGGAGCCATAGATAGACTGCAGATCGCCTAGAGCACTTGCAGGCAGGTATTTTGCTAGTTTTGCAGGGAAAATTCCACTCCACATTGCCGCTGCAATTGTGGAGCCGACGGAGCTTCCGATGCTTATAATCATATTTTCCATAGATAAGACAGCTGGAATGTATTGATGAGGTGAAACTGCCATGACAGTCATTTGTTCACAGATAACTAAGGTACCACCACCAAATGCAATAAAAATCTGACACATGATGATGAAACCAATATTGACGCCTGGTTGTCGGAAATGAATCATTAGGCCAACACCCAAAATTGTAACCGGCACGCCAAAGTACAGGGCTTGCCATTTCAGTCTTCCATTGTATCGTATGACAGTGCCCATAACAATGGCCCAAACTGTTGATCCAATGGTGTAAATATTTGTGATGTAGGTGGCCTGGCTAACGCTCAAATTGTAGACTACGATCAAGTAGGAATAAAAGTAACTGTCCCATAGATACCAAGCGAGATAAAGACTAGCCCCCATAGTATAAGTGAAAAAAACAGTTCGATCCATCATCAAGTTCCAAGGAATGAATGTTACTGGCGCACCCCATTTTTCATATAATCCAAAGGCAATAATAAGTAGGCCACCAAAGATGAGGAAGCAGATAATTAAAGGAGATTTCCATCCATCAGCTTGGAAGGAAAATAAACTGAATGATAATAAAAACAACGCAAGACCAGCACAGATCAAGAGCAGTCCAGCAACATCAAATTCTTTGAAATAATAAACAACTGATTGTGTCCATGTTCTGCCGCTTTCAGTTTTTGGTATAAGACCAGCTTTACGAGCCTTCAAAAGGTTGTAGTAGAATAATCCAAATAGTGGAGAACATACTATCGGAATAACAATGGCCCAGATACCGAAACCCCATCTGAAACCAATTGTGTTCAGTATATGTTGAGATGCTGGTCCGTAGGCCCACACAGTCGCGATCCATGGTGATGATTCAAATGCAATCATAAATGCTCGGTTTTTTAAGGAGGACGTGTCAGCAATAAAAATAGTCATTGTGAAAGTGACTGCAGAAGAACCAACTTGGTAGAACACTTGAGCGGCGCAATATGTTTGGACATTATTGCACCCAGCCATCATGATGAGACCAATAGTCATTGAACAAACCATAATTGCAAAGCCTTGAGGTCGACCCCACACGTTGATAAGCTTTGAGTAAGGAAGAATTATAAGGCCCGAGATCATACTGGAGATAATTGCTGTCGTAGCCGTCAAAGAATGTTGTTGGAACGAACTTGTAACAAATGGAGTCAGTGTACTTATGATTCCCGAAGATAATGCCTTGATAAAGTTAATGATCCAAATGCTAAAAATATATATTAGAAAGCTTTGAATATTTAATATATTCTTTGATGAACTTGCAGAGCATAGGCCCAGATCAATTGGTTTTTGGTCCAAACTTGACTAGATGCCTCAACACTTTTGACACCATGTTGAAATTCAGGGTTGTCTCTCGTAAAATCATCTACGCTACCTTTTTTGCAGACCTCTTCGGTGGAACTGGAAGCAGCTTGAATTCTGCTTTCTTCTTCAATCACTGGTGGCGGTGCCGGGAAGATCGAGGGTAGCTTGAACTTCATGATTAAACTAGTTTTGGACTTGATATACGTCACAAAGAAGAAAGACAGTAAGAAGGAGAATAAGAGTAATATTTCACAAGGAGAATAAATACAATCTCATGGGAAATCAGATAAAAAATAGTTACACAAACCACACCTAAATATTCCGAGTCATTTTTAAAAGGAGATATCGATCTGTTATCAGATCAAACCAGATCTTTTACAAGGTGGGGTGAGTATTGATCAAAGATGTCGTGTAACGTTTCTTTCTATCCTTGATCTTGGTAGCCAAATTGTTGTGGTACGGCTCTAAAATCCGCGCTCTTGGTTTAATACGATTTTTGATTGTGTAGTGGTATACTAAGCAATTGCTTTCGCTATGAGCAGCATCTGCGTATTTTGAAAACAATCGCCTTTCCTTCTTTTTCGTTTGAAAGTTTCTATACTGGATTGCCACCCATTAACGAGAGATTCCAACAGATGCCAAGGGTTATCCGATGTATAATAAGGGTCACTATCTTGTACAAGGTACTACATATACTATAGGGTTATTAAATGACCGCTTTCTTGAAAAAATTTACGTAAGCCTTTTTTTTGTGTATGTGTAGAATCTAATCGATTCGCATAGTTCCAGCTAGCGAATTCGTATATTATATATATGAATCATGACAAATTCACTCTATATCGCTGCATGTTGCAAATCCACTGGCAAGGTGATAGAGCTTATTCTTTAATTCCCAAATCTTGCTGAGCTCGCTTTGACTCATAATAGCATAGCTCAACCTGTATGCAATGAACTTCCTCATGAACTTATGAATACTTCAGTTATTATGTAAAAATTAAGAACGATCAGTTATGAAATGATGCGATAAGACATACAATAAATTATGATATGTAATTTTGAAAAAGTGATAAGAGCACGTTCATAGGACAAGAAAGAATATAAAAAGTACTAAAAATATTCTATCATCACGAAGAATTGATTTGGAAAGACTGTGCAAGCTTGTTCAGTGTCAAAAAATAAACTAGCTATTTCTAACATCTAATTATGCGTTACATCCACCAAACTCGCTGTCGTTTACGCCTTCTTCATCTTCAACGATGGTAACACTAAGATCACTGTCCACAAGCTTTAACCCTTTGTTGCTGCTGGTATCGAAATTAAGTTCATCTGGTTCACCCTCTACGCTAAGGACTTCAGAGGTCAAAACTTCAAAATTAATCTATTGAACGTTGACGCTCCTAGTATTTTTGGTGCTGCCAGTGCTTCTGATGACCCTACTAAAGAAGAAAAGGAAGAAGAATAGAAAGATTTCCAACAATGATATGAATTTTAGTCTCCTTAATAAAAATGCTTAAGCCAAAAATACCCAATTTTAACATGCAATTACGGAATCTATATGGAAAAAGCAGGTACCTGAACTAGACTTCCCCACATCTTTCAAAAATTCACAACTACAGTCTCTAGGGGAATTTATTTATGGTCTTAGCTTCTTCCTCCTAAGATCTTATTTTGACCAACTGATTAGTTCATCCTTAAAAAATAGTTCTTGGTAGTAAATACTAAATGATTTAGAAATATTGACTTGATTTCACTGAAGACGTCTCGAACGATTATCCTAGAGTTAGTGAATCTTCTCGGATCAATTTTTATTGCTCATCAATACTCTAATAAACGCGGACTATACTCTGGTAATTGTACCATAAAAAGCTCCCTTATTATTTTCGCCTTCACAAGCCTTTTCCTGAACGGTTCATTGATAAGAGTGTTTTTTGTACGGAGAAATTGAAAATGACGGACGTTTATTTTGCTCTTGCTTATTAAATATCTTATTTGGGAAACGCTCACTTCAGAATTCCAAAATTCTATCTGATTTGAACTTCAAAACTATATCGTGTCCATTGCCAAATAGTACAAATGCGCTTCCTTGTTGGACAATCACTTTTTATACGTTTATTACCTGCAGCATTTTAAGTATACAGCGTTTACAGTGCAAATATTTATTCGACAGACTTGATTTTGACCAAGGGAAGTAACATCCAGAGTAACAATTTGACGAGAGCAAATTGACGCAGAAGATCGGTCAAATAGCACATAATTTCAGCTGTAAATGGAAGCATCGTTCCTATCTCTTATTTTTTACATGATTTAATTATAGTATTAAATGAAAAGCTTCTATTATGTTGTAACGCTATAAAGAAAAATCCAAGTAGCCTATTAAAACTACGTTTATTCTTTTAAATAAAAGTAGAGATGAAAGGAAGAAAAAAAAGTAAAGTTACTATTTATTCACGTTAGGCCATACGATAGGTCTCAACAGTATGAAGAAATAAAAAAAATGAATGCAAAAGTTAAAATTATTCTTTAAAAGGTGTAATACATGTTAAAATTTTTGCGCAAAGCTAAATCAGATAAAACATCTGAGCCATTTTAAGTAAAAGCCATAGAAAAGCTGTTCTTTCAGTACTATTAAATAAAAACACTATTTTTTATTGATATACAAGATTAAATAAAGATTTATAAATAAATTATTATCATGAATTACATATTAAAGCTCTTCTGTTGTCACAGTGAATCCGTGATTATGCTCATCGTAAAGTGGTTGATCTTTATCCGTAAAAAGCTCTACTTTTTCCCAGTTCAAATACATTTTTTCTTCAATTGGCTCACCACTTTGAGCATTAACAAATAATGTTGAATTATTAATGATTTGAGGCAAAAGGTTTCCATATTGTGTCAAGTGACAAAACACATCAATTGTGTAACCTATCAGATAGGCACCAATACCATAAACAATGGCGAGCAAGGCAGACCAGAGGATGGCTAAGATGGACCAAGTGGCTCTTGTATAAGGATACATCGATTTACCAGTGATAGGATATGTACTGAGATCAGAGCAGAGTGGATTAGTAAAGAGAGCATCTACCAGCTTGCTATCATTTTGGTAATTTTCATCTAGAATATCGGTTATCATGCCTGCGGTGCCATAAAGTCCAACATTACTTCTCATTGCTTCAGCCACAGCATCAGCAACTACTTTATTATCTGCGCTTGAAGTGATAGCACTAGTCTCACTACACTGTGGGCTAGTATTTCCGGAAAAGCAGGTGTAATTGGTTGATTGTGCAGAAACATAAACGCCTGCTTTGTAAGTATACTCTGGAGGACTGGAAAGGATAACGATTGCCTCTTTTCCTTTCTCAGAAGAGTGCCGTAAAATATAAAGGTTAACGGCATTCGTCCCATTCAGAGCAGTGTTGTTTAAAGTGATGGGTGAAAATGTTTGAAAGTGTTCAATTTGATTTCGGATATCAGTAACCTGTTCACCATCAATAAATAATACAGTTGCTGTGTAGTTCAGTGTGCTCGAAGTCAAATTGCTGCTATTAGAAGCAGTTGAGGTAGGTGTGGCATGGGCTGTGACTGTATCTAATGTTGATGATGGCATGTTAGTTAGGCTGGTAGTCAACTGACTCTCAGATAAAGAGGTTAGTTCGTCGGAGTTGTTACTGACTGCTCCATGTTGTACATTGGATGAGGATACTACGGTAGTGTTGTTCGCTTGAGTGCTGCCAACATCTGCAGAGCCACTTTTATCATCACCACAATCGTTTCTTTTGACAATGGTGTTTTGATTAGGTGTTTGTATTGAGATGTTTGAAATAGGAGCAAGGTCCGTAGAGATCAAGGAAATACCAAAACTAGAGAAAGTAGACTGATTGAAATTATTCAAGATAGAGGACGCATCAGCAAGTGTATTAGTGATCAACCCTTTTGAAAAAGCGGCTGATGCTAAACTATATTGATTTTGAGCTATATGCTGGCATTGAACAGCCTCCATTTGGTTATTACTGCTGTCCTGAAGATGATAAAAGACAGTAGTCGATGACTGAAATTCTGCTTGTAATAGATTTCCCAGTAATCCGGCAATAGGTAAAAGAGAGGCAATGATGAGATATCTAAAACCCGATCTATAACGTATGCCGCTATAAATGGCTTCCATTCCACCTGTAGCGTGAAATTGAATGACTGAATGAGGATAGATTCCTTCTGTAAATACTTTAATCAATGCTACCACCAAAGATCTTGCTGCTAAAATGACCGCCAATCCTTCAAAAAAAGACTTCAGTACAGTGGCTGGATAGGTGCGATAGGGAGGAAGAAGTAAATCACCAGGAAGTGGGATCAACCACCATGCTTGACCAAGAAAAATAGCAATCACTGCCAATAGCCAACAGAGATGAAGTCTAGCATAAAAGTGAAAATCATATACTGGTTTGAATGAGTGATGGTCCTCTTTGACAAATTTTTCTTTAGTGGAGTCTGACATGACAAAGAAAAAGTTTGATCTAGAAAAGAAATAACAAATAAAAAAAGGAATTCTTTTTTTTTGAATAGTTGAGGCGTATGCCTTGTTCCCTTTTTTATTATACTTCCGTTGAAAACTTTTTTTTAAAAAATTTTAACCTAAAATAGATGAATAGAAGCATTGTGTAGAATGGAAACCCAGTTGGTTTGTAACACGATGAACGTATGAAAACTGTGTCCTAAATGAAAAATGTAACCTTACTGCATCTTTTTTTTGAAATCCTTTTTTTTTGTGGGGCTTGGTTTTCATTTTGCTATACCATTTGTCTTGTACAGATTTGATAAGATCATCATTTTTGGCATATATGTCATCAAGACAACGTATTTTGTCATTTATGTATTGAGTGAATGGTGTTTCAGCATACAAAGGAAAGAGGATTGAGTAGCCATCAGCAATGATTTTGATAACCAATGAAAGTCTGAGTATCATTTCTCTTTAAGTAGAAGCATTTTTGGAGGAGTTTATTAATGTAGCTTTTGTCGCAAATTACCTTTTTAGCATAATTGCATTGGACAAATGTGTATGATAAATGACATGTATCATTGTATTTTAAAATGGTTATTATTAACGGCATGTCTTCAATCGTATTTAGTTTCTGTGATACGAATGAAGAAGCCTTCAGTCTTGCTCTTACTGATGACTTATTACAATATAGAATTGATTTTTTCATCCTTTTAAACTATTAAAGGAAAAGCAATGTCTAAAATTTGTAAATAGTATTACACTTGAATTATAATGCTTTCAAATCATCATAGAATTTTTTAGCTTTGATACAATAGCATAGCTAATACTAATATTTATTAAGTAAGGCATTAAATCTAATATACGGGCTAATGTTATTTTGGAAGTACGGACTAAAAATGCGAGTTATACTGTCTATGAATATTTTAATAAATATTGCAAATATTTTCTTGTGCTTAGATGAAAGACAGTAAAGCTTATATAAAGCTTTGAAAATAACTTTTTAGCTTCTAATAATGAATAAGAAGACGACCTTGTTGCTATACAACCTTCAATTTTTTTATTTTCGAAGTTTAATAAATCAGGTTAAGTTCAGCCAAGCTTGCTTTTCTACTAAGTTGGATCCTGACAAGTTTTTGATGTGAGTATAATGACTTATTTCCAACTCTGATTAAAGACTTTTATGAATACCTTAAATATCTTGGCCTTATATTGTAATTATGAAAAATCGTCGTATTTATACATGATTTATGCCCTTTAGATTGGCCTTTAAAAAAACTGGCTTATTGCTTTTGATTGGCTGCTCTTACTCGAGCATTTAAACACAGCAAACTGAAAAAAAGAAAACTTATTTTTTTTTTATTCTCCCTTTCCCATCATAACACACTTCTTAATGGAATCTAATCGTAGCATTTCCAAGTTCTTGTCTACCAAGCTTTATCAGTACGAACTTCAAACAGCTTTGTATATGTTAGAGCCTTGGGAAAAAGCTTTATTTAGTAAGTTAAAATTTAGTCTCGGCTCATTTTGAAAACTTATACTTTTGAATAGACACTATTATGCTTAGTATTCTTTCTTTGTCCTTTATTACTATGTACCAATATACTCCTGTTTTCTTTAAATTCATTGCTTAAAATAATACATATATTCGCTCATTTGTAAAATCCACATACTAATACAATAAACTTGGTTGGATGTAATTCGTAGTTGTGTAACATCATTTCTTTAACAAAAAAGTTGTATCTGTGAGAGAAAGAGGAAGAGAAGAGAGTATAAAGTTGACATAAGGAATTGCTAAAAGTCTCTATGTAATTTAAAAGATTATTACTGAAAAAAAACAGACATAATGTTAGGACTTGAACAATTATAGTAGAGCCTAAAATTAAACAAGAGTAGTTCAGAAAGAATTATAGTAAAATATTTGTTTAGATTTGAGTAGTTGCTTAAAGCTATTGTCAATCTTTATTTAAAAAAAAAATGAAACAGATTTAATTTGAATTGTCCGGATCGGATATCAAAAAGATCTGAGCTAGTGTTATATTGTGTTGAGCAGCATACACCAAAGATTTGCTTGTAAGCATCCAAGGAATTCCCTCCTCCCTTTTTTGCATTATATAAAATGGTAAGCATATGTATCTAATCGCATCTATGCAAATAGTAGTAGAAGAAGAAAGGAATAAGATATTGGATGAGGAAAGGATAAAGGATGGTATATCAAAAAAGATCGACCGAGAGATCAAGATAATTCAGTTATGCGGGAAATTAGTAGAGCACATTGAGAAAACTCAATTGCTTAGCAATTAATTCATGTGAAGACGCAAAGCTCATAAAAAACAAAGAAGATTCTATATGTTGTATCTTTTTTCTTTCTTCTTTCTACAAAAGCAGATGCGCAGAGGATTGTGCTTTTTCGTGACACTATTCTAACACGTAATAATTCAATTAGGCTGACGAGCAGACCGCTCCTAGAAAGAGAACTTTCCGTAAGTTTACCTACCGTGGTGTTGAACTTGACCAACTCTTGGACATGTCCTCTGAACAGGTAAAAGAAAAAAGACAGAAGAGAGCGACACGTTTAACTAATGCATTACACAGTTCATGGAACTCGTTCACTGCCGTGCTCGTAGAAGATTCCAACGTGGTCTTAAGCGTAAGCCTATGGGTCTCATCAAGAAGCTCCGCGCTGCCAAGAAGGCTGCTACACCCGGTGAAAGACCTGATGTTGTCAAAACTCATCTTCGTGATATGATCATCGTTCCTGAAATGATCGGTTCCGTTGTTGGTATTTACAATGGTAAGACCTTCAACCAAGTTGAAATTAAGCCTGAAATGACTGGTCACTACCTTGGTGAATTCTCCATTACCTACAAGCCTGTCAAGCACGGTCGTCCCGGTATTGGTGCCACTCACTCCTCCAAGTTTGTTCCCCTCAAATAAAAAAATCGCGCAGCTTGCGTTTCATCTTTTTTTCTCATATTAAAAAAGAGGAAGAACAAAAACCAGTTCATTTTTCTTATGTCAATTGTGAATTAATTGAACATGTTGAAAGGATGTATATTGAGCACCGCATTTAAAAGTTGATTTAACTAGAAAAAAATATTTGCAAAATTTATTGGCTCTCATCCATATGTCCATTCGTTTTTGGTGATTGTTCAAATACTGTTTCCAAATGTCTCAAAGCTGCTTGCTGCACTTCACCTAATTCAGTTTCATCACTTGGGTTAGCAAAGAATTCTTGATCGCTTTCTTGTTGATCATCCATAAACTCTTTATCAGGATGAAGCGCTGTGCAATCGGCAATGGCCATATAGATCCCTTCCACTATATCGCACTGCTTTAATTTTCTTTTTCTTTTTTTTACGCGTTTCCTTTTTACCTGCTCCGCTGTCACGAGGGATCAAACGAAGTTCTGTAACAATTTCTTGTCGTTCCTCTTCATCTTGTGGTAATTGCTGATTTGGAAAAAAGATACCAGAATCCAATTGACAATAAATATTGGGTTGGCCTTCTTGTCTTGAGGCAGCATGAATAATGATGTCTGGATATTCTACAGCAATACCAGATCCTGAGCTTTCAGAATAAAAATAAAGCTGGCTGTTGGATAAATATTAATAAATAATTTAAATAATCATTATCTTAATTTACTCTTCACAAACATAAATGTCACCAAAAATGGGGCCTTCATGGCCTGCTAATGGAGGAGAGACAAGTAGTGCAGTGTCTTTTTGAACATGACGTGGTTTGAGGGTTGAAAGATCGGGTGCTTGAGAAAGTAATGTTACAGTCATTATTCAAGAAAAAGAAAGAGAACCCAAAGAACTCCGAAGATTTTTTGGACTTTGTTATTTCGACTTTCTAGACATCCAAACTCCCTTTTATGGAAATTATGCAAATTTAACTGAAGCAGTGAGATTCATTTCAAACATAAACACTTCAAGTCTTTTATTTGTTATTAACGATATAAGCCATTAGATAATAGCTATAGCCAGTAGTTTATAACATTCAAATAGCACATACTTGATATATTTCTTTGTTTTCTTCACTTACTCAGACCATGGTTCCTCTTTCAGTGAGTATTTTAAATCAAGCAATGGCAAAAAATAAAATAAAAGATGCAGTAAGAATTTTTTAAATGATTCATTTTCTTTGAAGAATCGGCTTGTTCTCTTAGGTGCTTGGTAGCATCTCTCAGCTCTTTTTGAAAATTATGAAACAAAGATATGACAGAGCTACCAGCATCGACTATGGTGACGAGCCCGAAAAGGATCTGAAGCTTTGCAGTTCTCAAAATGAATATTAGAATATAGCGTGCCCCAGGCCTTCTGTAAAGGCTTAGAGATGTCATGCCACTTGTAATAGCAGATATCCATGTGGTGAATAGTATATACAATCTGAATTTTTATTATTAAAAAAAGCCATTATCCATCTTAGCCTTGCTGAAATCATTACCCTTTTCCATAATAACTGAAGAATTATGAGTTTAATTTTGTAGTCATTTAGTAAAAAACAAATAGATGTTAACTATCAAGTCAATGAGTCTCTTGGACTTCTTTATTAACAGAAAATAAAAAGAAAGGGTCTCTTAATATAAGCTAAGGCTTGGTATACATGTCCTTTCTGAGAAATAAGTGAAGCTACGGAAGAAAATGATGTTTTATTATCGTGTATCTACTATACTTTCTAATAACAAGGTGGGATGACGATAATTTCTTTTTTTTAATCATCGAAATTGATTGCTGAGCTATTGGAATAAGGAATCGTTGTAACAGGAAGTGTTGTACTACTATTATTCTGCTTGGAATGTGGATAAAAGGCGCCTACTTGGCTCTTGTTGTTGTGAGTAAGATAGTCTATACAAATTATGATTTAGTGACAGAAAAAAAAAGATGTTTACTCTACTTGATGGATAAGCATACTTGTTTTGTGTAATATCTACACGGTGACTATGATGATTGTGATGATTTTGGTGATATTGATGACGATGGTAATGATGATAACAATGGGGGCTAAAATGTTTGCAATGATGAGGCTTATTTGATGGTGTTTCATAAAATGGCGCTGGAATGAACTTTGTGTTCATGTTTAAGTCCAATGGTAATGAACGATTAAAATGCTGGCTTGGTGGGAGGTAAGGAAGTTTGAGTCGGTCTCTTTCTGTAGCTTCTACTGTTGTGTTTGGCTGAACAGACTGATAATCCAATTGCCAGTAAGCACCTTTTCCTGGTTCATTTACAGGACGTGGGACTCGAACAAAGCTTTTGTTTAATGAAAGATTATGACGTATGGAGTTCTATAACTTTGTGTATTCAATGACTATCTTGTGTTCATCTGTATGTATGTTTACCTTCCAACCTGTTCCAGCTGAATTGTAATAAGGGTAGTGATCAATGACCCATTGGTATATTTCACTTAGAGTTAATCTTTTCTTTTTACTATTTTCAATAGCATATTTAATTAATGTAGCATAGGAATAAGGCGGTTTTCCTTTTGTATTCTTTTCAATATGCACATTTTTTATGCTGTAGTCTTTTTGTGATGATAAAGTAGAGGATTGACCTTCATCGTTAGTACTCATATTACTATTATGAGCTGAATAGGTCTTAAGTTGATATGGTATATCTCCAGTCGTATTAGCTGTTTCAGATATATTTTTACTCATTTGATGTATTGGAGGAAGAGTTGATTTATCTAAAGAATTGTCCTCACCATGCCAAGTAATAGAAGAAGTGTAATAAGCACTGTGAAGTCCAGTCATGAAATAATAACAAAAGAAAAGAAAGAAAGAGAAGAAGAAAGATAAATAATAAGTTCTATCATGTGCTTATTGTGCTGAAACAAGTTCTCTGAAAATAACATACGCAAAGTTTAATCGTTTTCCTTGAAATGGTTAACCGTTATGACTTTTTTTTTTTAGTACACAAATAAATATATCCAAGCATTTTTAGGTTTTTATCCTTACTTATGAGCAAAGAAGTTGCACTTTTAAGAGCACAAAAGAAAAAAAAAATACAAATAAGAGAATTTTTTGTCAATATATCGTATGACTCATATGCTTCTCCTTTTTATAATTGTTTCAAGAAGATTGCATGAAAATAATGGCTATAATTCGAATTGTGCAACAAGTTCTATTTTCACTATTTTATGCAATCTACTTGTTTTCTCTACCTTTTCTTTGTCTCCATTTAATACGAGACTAAGACAATAAAAGATACCATTGGGTTGGAAAGAATAATGTTTATAAAAAATCATGGTTTTCTTGTTATACATCAGTGATAGATAAGTAAATTCAAGTAACACATAACAAGGTTACCTTATCTACTCAATTACATGGGGTATTTTTTTTTTTCTTTTTCTTTTCTTTTTGAGCTCTTTTATTGTTTATTAAACAAAATGTTGAGTAAAGAACAATTGGATCAGGTATAATAGTATAAAGACAAGCACAATCAGATTAAATTAACATTATTTACAAGTTTGAAAGAGACGGGTAACAATAATAGACAGAATTTGAAAGCTTATATATAAACAATGAATAGTTGTCTTGTTATCCCAGATTTTTTTTCACTAGAAAAGGCCAATGAATTAAAGGCTAGAGCTCAGCAACTGCTTTCTGAAATGTCTCTTGAGGGTCATCCAATGACCAAGTTTAGTACAGGCACCAAGGATAAGCATATTGGTGACGCTTACTTCTTGGAATCAGGAGATAAAATTCGCTACTTTTTTGAAGAAGGTGCTTTTGATGAACAAGGAAATTTGAAAATACCAAAGGAAAGAGCTATTAATAAGATTGGTCATGGTAATTTATACCAATTTGCCGTTAGTCCTCTAGAGCATTTATAATAGGTTTACATACATTGGATCCTGTTTTTAAGGAGTTTTCTTTGAATGAAAAGATATCTAGTATAACTAGACAACTTCATTTTAAGTCTCCCAGGTTATTGCAATCTATGATTATCTTTAAACAACCTTATATTGGTGGTCCAGGTATGCGAACAACAGCAGCTTTTTTTTTTTTTTTTTTTTTTTTTTTTTTTTTTTTCTTATAATTATGCATAGTTCCTTCTCATCAAGACTCTTCCTTTTTATACACCGAACCTTTATCTGCTGTTGGGTTTTGGTTTGCACTGGAGGACTGTACAGAAGAAAACGGTTGCCTTTGGTTTATACCAGGCTCACACAAAGGTAGACACATAGTAATGTCACAATTATAATGCTCGTATTTAAATTATTACAGACACACCAGTGACTCGAAGATTCGTTCGCGATCCTAATAGCTCAGGCACCATATTTATAGGCGATGATGAACTCAAGTTTGATGAATCAAGATATGTGATGAAAGAAGTCAAGGCAGGTACACTTGTATTAATTCATGGTAGTGTGATTCATAAATCAGCCCCAAACCACTCCAAAAATTCTCGATACATTTATACCTTTCACATTATTGAAGGAGAAGCTCATTATCCTAAGGATAATTGGTAATAATAATATAATAATGATAGCCAAAGTAATAATCTCATGCATAATTTAAATTAGGTTACAACCTAGTAAAGAGGTACCTTTCACCTCACTTTAACAATAATAATAAAAAAAACATAAGCCACCCTTTATATTCTTTTTTCTCCATTCATTTCTTAATTATGGAACAACGCATTCAACAATTTCACGATGATACCAAAAACATACCAAAACCACCAACAGCTAAAACTTTGAAACAAATGAATACTTTAAAAAAGTTTATATTTAAAAACCAAGTAAAAAATGAAAAAAAAAGCTTGCGCAATATTTACCCCTCAAAAGGACTTTAGATTTTCAGATAAAGAAAAGAATAAGTTATTTGCATGTATTGAAGCTTACTTTACTGTCTTTGATAGAAGGTATTATAATTTATATGCTCCTATATCAAATTAACTCTTTGTCAGTGGATTAACCGAGCAGGTGTCTTCTTTTCCACTGATTGAAGACGCATTAAAAGTACCATGCTTTACAACCAAGCAGAAGAGTCAACTATTAAAATGGTACGATGAGATACTCGCTAAGCAAGAAGGAAAAGAAACAAAACAAAGCAATAGTAATAATAATAATAATAATAATGAGGAAGAGGAAAACTATGATGATTTTGATTGGGATGCATTTGAAAAGGAAGGCTACAACAGTGATTGATCTTTTAGAAATAAATGGTATAAAGTATCCTCCACCATTCTATGATTTGCCAATACCATATCTGACTGTTTTAGTTGTATACTGTAGTCTTCAAATTCTTAATACTCTTAAATTCGAAACGTTGTCATTTCTCTTGTTATTTTCTTTAGCGTGTATAAACTTCATCCTTTCCTTTAACACATTTTTTTCAGCTACTTAGCTATGAACCACAACTGATGGAATTTATTGCTCAACAACTTGTATTCAAATTATTACTACTTTGGGAAACAAACTCTATTCAAAGCTTTGGTCTCACGTCAAGAATCTTATAAAACAAGCCTATTTTATACTATATAAACCCTATAAACTCCAATCTCACAATATGCTTTGTTTAGAACGAAAATAATTACTTACAAAGTTTAGAGAACAAAGCTTTTGAAGAAGCAACATTTTTAAATCTTACAACTACAAATTTTCTTCAAGAGGCAAACAAAAAGAAGGCAAAACATCTAAGTTCTATCGCGTCCTCTTCTTCGTGCCCTCCTTCGATTACTGAAGAGGAAATCAATCGGGTAATGCATCATAAATATTGTTTTTCAATGCAAATTAAACCTGAGATATCTTCAATTAGTATGTCGGTGAAGATAATATAAAAATAAACAACAGTGAATTATCGGTTGGAACGATAATTAAGCGGGAGGCAATGAGAAAAAATATCAATTACAAGGATTTAACGCCTTCTGAGATAGCGCTTGTTGAGTAAATTTGAACAATAACTTTAACCCTAAAAAAACACTTACTTTTTTTTTTATAAAGATGCGGTCTTAATTGCATATTAGATTTAACGAGTGGAAGTTTAACCAATCAACGCCGGTTATTCTCAAACGAGGACTGGAATCAAATTAAAGCATTGTTTTCAACATCTTCAACTAAACCAGCATTCTTGATCAAATAGCTATGTCGATAACTTTCAATTATGGAGCTCGTTGGTTCGATTCCTTGTGGATGCTCATACATTGTCATAACATCTTCAACTGATAATGATCTGATTAAAACTAGACCCAGACTACCCAAAATTTGCAGGGCATTCAAGGTAAATATCGGGCATAAACATTTACTTGTCTTAAATATATAACAAATATTATTATAGAATCCATATGATATTGAAGATTGCTACTGGAATGCAAAACACTATCAAAAAAATTGTCGAATTTGAATGAAAAAACTGGACATGAGCTTGTTAGTGTCATGTAAGTTTATATTATTTTAAAAACCCTTTCTTGAATGATTGACAAAATATCTATTAGTCTTGATAAAATGATAAAACACAGTTCTATGCTTACCGTCTCGAAGCCCACTCCATCAGAGGCAGACATTATAATTAAAGTATGGGCAGATCTCTTTGAGGTTCTTTTCTTTAATACTGGAATCCATATTCGATGGTAAGTTTTACATAAAGTTTATTTCTATGAATAAAATTGGCTTACATTATGAGGAATAGGGGGGAGAAAGGTTTAACTAGTGATGATGCTGATCATGTATTTTTCAAGTTGGACGCAAAACTTGTCTTAGTATATGATGATACAGAATATCCAGTTTCTTGTATTGAATTTGCTCCATATTCTGGTCAAAAAAAAAAAATCAAAATGGACAGGAGCAAATTATTAGTTGAAGCCAAAACAATTTATAACCAAGTAATGGGTATGAACATTAGTGAGGAAAACAAGGATTTGTTGAGAATCACCAAGATCCAAATCATGGGTAAAATTGGAATCTATTCCTCCTTCTATTACAAGAATAAATCTTTAACATGTCATTATTTCAGGTCTAGAAGCTCATGTTCTGTCTCTAAACACTGCTGGTGATCACTTATACATTGCTAGTTCGATTGAATCATATATACTACCATCAACCGTTTCCCAATTTAAGACACAAAGCAAGTCTATCATTGGCAACCTATTTGATTTTAAGGTTGAAAAAAGAAAAGAATAGTAACTTAATACTAACATATTTCGAGTTTTAGCATTATACCTTGAATACTGCAGATACTATAAGGCAGGGGCTCAATGATAAAAAAATAAGAAAAAAAAGTATGAAGCGTAAGACGCAAGAAGACGCTAATCATGAAGAGGCATCACTTCCCCCTAAAAGAAAGCTTGCATCAATTTGGAGGCATAAGAAAAATGCTAAAAGTTAATTATATTCATATTTATTATCACTAAACTAAAGATCAAGCTGAATGACACAGCCTTTATCTCATAATCCCTTGTTCCCTATGAATTTTCATTTCGTTTTTGGTTTTATCGTGAACTAATAAACATATGACAATACCAATTGGATCATTTAGTAGCATAATAGCTTCAAACACAACATTTATATCTTCTTCTGGGTATGGATGAGGCATATCTGTCCCTGGCGTTGATGTTCTCTTGATGTTAACCTATCATATCCATGACAGTAAACTGGATGTCAAGAGCGCCACTGTGACGGGTAGACCTGGATCTTTTGCCTCTTGGGAGAATATAGCTAAACCTGTGGGTAATGCCTTGATCCAGTATCCTGTTGTTGCTGATCACACGATCTTAGATAGGAGCTATATCATTAGACGTTACTCATTATTCCCTTGAGCTCAGTCCTATCAAAGTGTCTTAGAAAGTTATGAAGGACCAGGCTAGAAGAGGTGGATTGACGAATGCAGAAACACTCGCTTCAAGAGTTCGACGTATTCCCTACATTCCTGAATAAATATTTGATCAAATTATCTTTTTAAAAGTGAGCAATTTATTCTGGAAATGCTGGGCAAGTTAGTTTCAAACATCTGATCAATTTGGGCTGTTTTTTTTTCGGGCAATTTAACCTCACAGAAGTGTCCAAAATTATTCAAAAAAGTGGGTAGTATTTTCAAATATCTGATAAATTGAGAGTGGAAGCACAGTATTTTTTTAATCTGGTCCAGGCGAAACAATGTCTACAAGATATCATACACCCACTGCGGTCACGTAAAATATAAATAAAATAATTGTTTAATCGTATTTTGTATTTTTGCCAAGAAAATGAAAACATATTTGACATTTGAGTCCAGCCCTCTTTCCTCTCTCATTTGATTTAGAGAAAAAAAAAAGGGGGGGGGGTATAAAAATGAAACTTGCCAGAAAAAGTACACTTGTTGCGTAATTCTTTTACTTTTTTGGATTTTTTTAATACATTTTATTTACAGACATGTCATACATGCAATATAAGCTAATAGTGCAACATAAGCAACATCCTTTACATTATACATAAAAGATGTTACATATTTATGTTGATGATTCTTTTCAATAGGTTTCGTTTTGGGAAGTTCATGATCGTTTCTGTACCTTATTGCTTTTGATTGGAAGTACTCAAAGAAAAGCAATATAGCCAAGGTAAACACTAATAAATAAGCATATTGAATAAACAAATCAATTTGGCTTGGTAACCAATATAATCTTGTGTACAATGATTTGTCATTGATTGATAGAACCATTAAGCCTGGATATTTTACACCCTGAGCCATACTAAATGTCGGCACAGTGATTTCCTTGATCAAGTTGTTATGAGTGATTTCGCAATAATCATGATCATCTGCAGAGAATATAAGGATAGGCTTGACTGTATTTAATATATGCTCTGATAATTCCTTTGATAACATATTTTGGTATTGATAGCCGTATGCATCCTTGATAGATTGTGAATGAGATTGTTGACGAAGAGGACCACAAGAAAGGTTAGGCTCACGATATAAAGGAACATGCGTAAAAAGAATGGTGTTTGTGTGGTTATAATTCTTGAGCATGGATAAAGCACTGTTCCCAATTTGTGGATTGTGTGAAGAAAGTGACACGGTATCCAAAACAAAAAATGTGTAACCTTCTTGATGTACGACATAAGAAGCTTGGCCAAAATATTTATGGAACCTTCTTTGTATATGTGGCTTAATACCATCTCCAAAGCCAATATCATGATTACCAACCATGTAATTAATGTTTTGTGAATAAAATATTTTGTTGAATCTTTTCACTTCCTTTTCAAAGCTAAATTTAATCATGTTTAGTTTCTATTCAATCCACTTTTTTTTTTAAAAAAAAAAAACATTTAGTCCTACAATACATCATCCCATTCTCTTCCGTTATCCATCAAGTCACCCATTATGAATATTTGATAAGGATTGATTGAATTTACTAAGTGTCTGTAATTACGTTTCATGTAGAGTTCACTGTAAAATTCAGATAGTTTTAAAATAAGCCAAGGTCTATCATAGGATAAATCATCTGTCATTTGAGGATCTGCTATTAAAAGTATATTCTTATCGTCTTTCTATCTTTGATCATTAGCACACTCTAAAATCATTTCATCAATATGCCTTACATCAAGTTGTGTAGAAAGGTTATTTGCATATTTCCAAAATATAAAGAATTCATTATGAATTAATACGATTATCCATAAAGCACGTAAAATGCGAATGATTAACTTTCTAGATTTTATCATTTTTATAGAAAAGGAAGAAGAAATGCGAAAAAAAATGGTAAAATTTAAAAAATAAGCAATGCACAATAGATGAATCGATCTGCATAAAATCCTTGATCTTCCGTCACCACTCATCTTCCACAGTACATTATGAGCTTTAATATTCTTCTCTTCTTTCATACAACATTCTTAATATCTTGTAGTTTACCTTCTTTTTTTTTATATAAACAAAATATCTCAAGAATTCATTATTTCTTGAAAGCTAAAAATAAATAAAAGCATTTAGACAAAAGGGTAGACTTATAGTTCAATATGTATACATGGGCTTTTTATTCTCGCACAATATTTATCAATCTTTCTTGTTTTTTTATTTATTTATTTATTTACTGAAAATTTGCCGAGGTAAGCAATTTCTTAATAAATGCAGTTCTCAAATAGATCCAAGTCATTTTTGCAAGATTGTTTCTTTCAACAAGTGCTATTTATATAATGAGCTTTAACTGAAAGACTCTTTTTCCGATGAGGAATATGCTGTCTTACATATTGAAGCAATAAAAATAAAGTATCGGAGATATACTATACTTATCTGAACAGTGATATGATTACTTTATATCAGTAGAAAAGGAGTGAAAGAAAAGACTTTTATGCATCAAACCTATTCTAGCTAATAAATTACTCATCTTTCAAGGAGTATTTAGTGCCTTGATTCAAACTTGTTGACAACTTGTTCATTTTAAAAGGATGAAGTCTTATGTATAAAGTATAATCTATTTTCACTACATTTTATTTCAATCTTGTAATGAAACACTAATGACATCTACACTTTTGCCGTGATACTGTCTTGTCATGTCTAGCGTCGATCATATTCCCACATACGAAACAAAAAAAAAGGGGGGAGGGGGAGAATATATTAAAAAGACAAAAGGGCTCTTGAAATTGAACTTTATAAAAGTATGGTTTAATATCATACAGTACTTATCATGTTAATTAACTGCTTTTGAAAATAAACAGCGATTTGTACATTTCAAATCACAACTTTTAAAACTTTATCACTTTTTGTCTAAAAGTTTTATTCTAGCTTCGTCTTGAGACAGGCACTGCTATAATTAGAGGTATAAAACACAACAATATATTGATTTGTAGGGTATATGAATTTACTATTTATGTTGATTTCTTTGATGGATTCATCCAAGTAACATTGCAATTCATGTTGCTGCTTTATGAAAAAAAGATCAAGTTTCCAATGTGATGGTGTTTTGACTGCTGCTTAAGATGGCCGAGAAATTTGGTTCAAAGACGATAGCAATGGCCAATCAGTGCGCCAATATATTTCACGTGGGTTATTTGACTATGTAGAAACACAAGAAGCACCCATCTGATTTGATTGCAGCACACATCATGTATTGTTTATCTGTGATGCACTGGATAAGCAATTGAGGTATATTCACTGGAAGAAGCAATCAGAAAGGCACAACATTCGTATGTTATGTCCTATTCGACAAAGAAGGTGTATATTTACAATCATGCTGCATCCTATACAGAGAGGCCACTTTATGATAGAGTATTAGCATATTGCTCAACTTTTGCAATGATGCTGTAAATAGTTGGACGTTTTCTGTATACTGCTTGTATTGGATAGCCTAGGTAGATGGTAACTATAGATTCTTTTTTTTTTTTACCATGTCATTGAAGAGTATGATTGGTGTCAAGTATGTCTCACTATCCTAGTTGTCCTTTGCATGAAAGAAAAAAAAACCAGTGTCTTGTGATTGAACAGAAAGTTGAAAGTCCTTTCTTATAGAGACACTGATCGTAATAAAGTCTGTAATTCAGTTAGATCCATGAGAAACACTATGGCATCGTCAGCGTAAGTCAATGTTTTAATTGAAGGCGATGATCCGGTCAATCAATGTAATCCTAGATGAAGTAGTCTGTGAAAAGCAAAACTCGGAATTGGAGAAGAAGACCAAACGGACCACAGAGGAGGTTTGATTCCAAGGTTGAAAACTAAAGAGAGAATTTTCTTGTCTAAGGTCTCTTGCTCATAAGAGTGGATCTGTAAGAAATTGATTGACATGAATACTGGGAGATGTCTAATAAAATGAAGCAAATGTTTGTAACCAAAGGTGATAGGAGTCTAAGCCATTCTAAGGCAAGTAATAAGGGCAGGCTTTGTCATATGCATCTTCTTGGTAACTTGAAGCATTCTGTGATGCTCATGATCAGTCGTATGGTAAAACCATTATTAGCTGTGAGTTAGTTAGGGATATCAATCAATAAATAAATTTTTTTACGCTGTGCTTTGTACATCCAATTTATGCGAAAAGTTTTATTCAAAAAACATTGTGATCCAATTTAGTATTACAGAAAGAGGTTAGTTGTTGTCTTAAGCGTATTAAGCGTATTAAGGGGTATTGTTAGGGGGTATTGTTAAGCGTATCAAGCGTATTAAGCGTATTACTCAGTTTTTTTTTTAAAAATGATTCTTTTGTTTTAGCTTCTATACCTTCATATATATTGTGTTGGTTTTATGATATTTATATTGATGGTAAAAAAAAAAAAAAAAAAAAAAAAAACCTCTACCCATCAATATATACATCACAAAAACAATAGAAAAAAAAAAAAAAAAAAAAAAAAAAAAAAAAAGCTGGCATTAAAGCCAAAATGCCAAAGTTCTTGGAGCAAGACCAGCGAATATAGTCATAGGTCAATAACTAAGGCTAATATTACTAAAATTTTGCGCCTTAGATAAGTCTCGATTGAAAAATACGCTTGATACGCTTAATACGCTTAATAATACCTGTTGTTGGTTTTTTTTATTTACGGACTGAGTTACAATAGTATAACTTTACATATCTTTGACATGTGTATTGAAATTGGCGCGAAGACTGGATCCAGTTGAATAGCGTAATAAGAGATGAATTTCGTGCGCTTTCGTAAGACATTGAGTCCAATTCATGCGACCAACATTTGCTTTGAATCTTTTGACAAATGCGATTTCCTCTGCTAATTGAGGTGTTGTAAGAGGACGTTTGAATCCAACAGGTAACTTTTGAGGAAATTTTAAATCGTTTTCAGAGTCTGTGGATATATTGGATAACTCTCTTTTGACACTAGCGTTGTACGTAAGCCCTTTTCGATTAACCTTTCTGCCTTTTTGATATCAGGAACACCTGTTAAAGAATATATCCAAAGTGTGTCGAAAATTATTTTCATACTGGGTTTCTTCAACGGTTACCTCTTTCGCTATCTTGTATAAAAATTTAATGGTGTTGTCTTCGCTATATGAGTGATCAAAGAGTGTTGCCTTTTGTTGACAGAAAAAAGAAGATATTGCTTGAAGGGTTTCGAGAGGATAACTTCCAACATCATCGTTGTTTTCAAACACTAGCAAACATTGTTGAGCCAAAACTGGAAATGGAAATGATCGCAAGTATCGCTGATTATTGGTATATTGAGTGAATTGAGCAGATAATGATTTGGTGGTATACCACAGCCGTGTATCTACCATCCCAATGCCATGCTCACTCGTTCCCATGCCACAGAATGTCTACATATGCACCGCCGTTTACAAATGCTTCGTACTGAAGCCGACCCTCTGTCGTTTCTGTTGGATCAACTACCCCACAAACGCAAGAAACTCATGTCTCCTAATGCAAACTCTACAAATTCTGCTTGGACCGTTCGATGGCCTGCTATCTGCCAAATCTTATTCGAACTCGACTATATGCATCATGGTAAACTCCCTCTTGAATCTCCCCCTCTTGGTACCAAGTTGGTAGCTTGGATATGCAACAATTGATCTAGTATTTGAAGATATATTTTCTTTTTCCTCTTCCCTTCTTCATCTTTTTTCCCTTTTGACTAGCAAAAGGTTTTTAGTTTCTTTTATACTCCCCTTTTGATCTGACCCGAGCAATCCAATATTCATATTATTATGTGCTCACATGGGTTATTGCGAAATAATAATAATAATAAAAATTTAATCGTACTAAGAAAACGAATTTGAAAATTGGAAGTGTAGTATTTTCTTAAGTCGCGTAAAATCAAAGCTCAATCAGGAAAATGATTGAATACATAATAATTCTATTTTCTATATTTATTGATATCCTGTACTGCCAAACCCACCTACACCTCTAACGGATTCCTCAAGAGACTAAATATATCTTATGTCAGCAAAAAGGTAAATACTCAAATGAATATAGTAAACTTACATCTACTTCGACAACTTCGGGGGTAGATATTTTTTCCAATATTAATTGTGCAACACGATCTCCACGTTTCACTATTGTCATACTTTTAACACATGCGAATTGACCACTCTTCTTTTTTACCTTCATAATCTTGCTCACTAAAATTAAACATAAGAACACCAAGTGGTCCTCGATAATCAGCATCAATGACACCAGCACCTGTATCCAAATGATGCTTTGATGCTAATCCAGAACGAGGTGCAACACGCCCATAGTGGCCAATAGGAATAGCAAGGCTGATATCTGTTGCTACAATGGCTTTACCTTTAGCAGGAATAATAATATCATGAGCGCTTTATTGGAGGTATTTAGTTTTTGTATTGTGAACAAAAGAGGGGAAAAAAAAGTGTTAAATACCAGTAAATGTCATAACCAGCTGCATGAGCAGAACCTCTCGTAGGAAGTTTGGCATGTTCTGAAAGACGCTTGATTAAAAGTTGTGGAGAGTTGGACATTTTGTTGTAATTTCCTGAAAAGAAAAGTAAAAAAAAAAAAAAAAAAAAAAAAGGGACTATAAAAGTGGCGTTTTTTTATTTTATTTTTATTTTTTCGCGTCAGTTTTATTTTTGTGCGCGTCTACTTTAATAATGCAACAGAAACTAAAGACACACATATTTAAATCTATTTTGAAAGCATGAACTGTTTACTCATTCTTTTTTTTGTTTTAATTGAAACGTTAAGCTGTAAATATAAACTTTTTTGTTTACAAGAATAGATGAGAGAATGTATAAATGCACTTTATTTCTTGTTATAATCTATGTGTAAATGGATTGTATAAGATAATTGGAAATAGACAAAGTAAGATCTATTTATACCTGTAAATGGATCCATAGCAACTCTTCCCTTCTTTTTAGCCGGTTTTTTTTATTTCTCCTTCTTCATCTGAAGAACTATCCTCTACTGTTATCACTTCATTAGTTCTCTTCTTTTTGTTTTCTCCATCATTGCTTCCTTGTTCAGTAATGGCCGCCTTAATGAATCTACCAGCTGCTTCTTTGTTCAACCTCATATTTGCTATAACAAAATAATGCTTTAAAATATACTCAAATACTAATATCTTTTTTCTTTTTCTTTACGTTTCGGTCCTTTTCCTTGATGCACTTTCAACTTTTTAATATATGTTTGTACTCGTTGCTAAAAGAAAAGGCATTATGTTTAGATCCTCAAATGGAGTCTTTTCATTTTTTTTTTTTTTTCCTTTTACCAATTCTTTCATGACATCGTGCTTTTGCGGATCGGAGCCACTTGATCTTAAATATACTAAAAGGAAAATGTATTTTAAAAGGCTGTGTTGTATAACTGATTTCTATCTTACTGTAATATAAGGTATTTAAGCTATAAGATAATAAAACTTGTAATTCATATCTTTCTGTCATTGATAATTTTGCGTTGATCTCACTTAAAGGCCGTGAAAGAATAGGTTCCAGATGATTCTTAACATTTTGAAGTCTTGATCTTAAAGCACGAACTGCTTTCTTAGGTACTTCTTCTGTTGACATTTTTGCGTACGCACAAAGGGAAAGAAAAAAAAATTTCGCTTTTATTTTTTTTAGTATTTTTGCGCTCAGTTTGGGACCAAATTTGGGAAGAGATCGAGACTATTTTGGAATTGAATTTCTGAAAACATCAAACATGTCATAAAGAAGCATATTGAATAAGCATATGAGCAATATGCTCATTGATGCTGCCATTCAATCTTGTCAAATTGTACTTTTAAAAAAGATAGATTGCTGAGAAAAGCTTAATCAAACGATTTTAAAGATTTAATTCTAAAGCATTTATCCCAAATGCTACTTTGGTCAATGAAGGATTGATAGTAAAGGTCTATTATTTTTATTGTAAAATAATAAAATATGTAATCAATTGACAATATCTTAATATAAATCATAAAACAAACACTTTTGTATATCTTTTCTTTCTCAACATAAGAATATACAATAAATTATTTTATAGTATATAACCCATGCGATAATAACAGTAAAACAAATTCAGTGCATCAAAACACTATCGGAAAACAGAACGTAAAATGATACAAATTGTTACTGTACTTTTCTACAAAAGTAAAACATAAATCGATTCTGTTACTAATAGTGCTATCATAAAGAAGTATTTCCTTTTTCTCCTTTATTAACAAAGCTGAATTCATGCAACTTAGCTTTTCTTGACTCCATATATTGCGCCAGCTGATGCTTTCCCATGGACTCATAACATATTTTTAGATAGTCGTAGGCAATAGATAAATCATTTTTAAATTCTACTGTATTTTCGTATTTCAAAAGCTTTTCCCAACTCTTAACAGCGATTGATAAAGATATCTCACTCGAGATAAAGTCTTGTGTCTTGAAATAGGCTTCCCCTAAATCGAAATGGGCTCTTGATTGAACTTTGCGATATTCATTCAGCTGACGATAATAACGATCTTTGTCGCTGCCTCTTTCTAATTTTTGGTTATCGATTATTTGAACTATCTTTGCCAAGTAAGGAATTGATCCTCGGATATCATTTTTACTATGCAGTTCGGTAATGATATTTGAAAGAACTTGAATCTCTAGCAAGTTGGCTGGATTAACCGTATTCGAAATCAATGACTGTGGTTGCATCAAGTAAAGAGAAAGGAAATGGTGTGTGTGAAAAATAAATTGTTTTAATGACAGGATTTGTAAAAAAAAAAAAAAAAAAAAAAAAAAAAAAAAAAAAAAAAAAAAAAAAAAAAATATTTCAAAACTGGTATATGAGGAACTTTATTCGAATGCCGCAGTACAGCTGGTCATCGTAAGGAATCTCTTTAAATAACCACATATTGCAACTGTCACAATTTTTTAACAACTTATAATAATAATAATAAAAAAGACTTAATGGAAGGCTTTTTTTTATTACTCGCCTTTTTTTAATAGTTACTTATTTGATTCAGATGCTTCACCAAAAGATAAGCCTTCTGATACTGACACGTTGGTTGCTTCTTTACCGTTTTTGTTTTATTGTTCTCACAAATGAAGTAACGCGCCGTCTTCGGCAACAAGCAAGCTTTCAGTGCCTCTTTGGACATGTGGAAAACAGCAATAGCATTTCTCTTATTAACATGGTTCTGACATTTGATCCAATTGGCATGATGAATAGCAACATTGATTAATCAAGCCTCAAATTCCATCTTATCTGCAAACTGGATATTGGCCAAAGGTTAACTAGCATATTCAGGGAGCGTTTCTTTTAAAAAAAGGGGATATTGAGGAATGTTGATAGATGAAGAGGAGGACATTTTATATATTGTTGTCAGGAAAAGTATGTATCTGTGAATAAGGTAATTGAGATGTGACTGCTGCAATGCATGGTTGTTTGAGGAATTCCCTAAGCATTTTAACAAGAAACGAAGGTTGGCTGGACCAACAGTTGTTATCAACGGTAATATGAATAGATGTACAATTAAATAAGATCTGTCTAAACTAATATTCTTTCTCTATTAGCCCAGAAGCTAACAATCTTATCAGATCTGGGAAGGGCATATCTCCAAAACCTTATCTAGACCATAATATTTTTAATTCATTTTGTTTACATATCACTATGCCAACACAACCAAAAACATTAAAGAGGAGACTCCCCAGTGAAATTAACTGATTGCGCAAAAATTACAATGATAGTTGCTTTCTTGATTTTTTTAACTTCTTTTCGACCTACAGCAAAAAGAGAGCAAAAATTCTATTCAAGGAAACAATGACATTTATAAAAGATGGTGACCAGAAGTCAAGGACACTTCAAAATTATGATAAATGGTGCAAAAGTAAAAAAAGCAAAAATTATTGGACTCAAAGAGAGCAAGAACGTCAAGAGGATCAAGAAACTCAAGAACATTAAGAAGACGACCAAAATAATCAGTTATCCTTGGTGTCCACCAACAGCTCCACTCCCACTTCCTCTTCCTCAGCCACTAGAAGGGAATCGATAGAAACTATCAGCTTAGATGAAGCCAAAGACCTCATATTGCCTAGACTATTGCCTTGTGATACAACCAGCATGAAAGATTCACTTGACATCACAACATCTTTTGCCCATTTTCAAGCTCATGTGTTTAATTCCCTGACACCTACTTCTTTGTTGACTTTCGAAACTCACCTGCAACATCTTATCATGTCAAACATCTTGATTGTAGGAAAGAACAAAAATCATCCAGACTTGGATGACTTCGTCTCTTCAAACATAAAAGATATTCGTAAAAGTTTGTACGAATCGGTAGATTTTCGTATCACGCAGCAAAAATTCCCATACGATATTGTGATGGATATCATTAGTATTGTTAACGATATCAATTGTGGACTATTGACGAAACTGAATGATGTTAGTAAGATCCTAGCTAAACTTAATGATGATATGGACCCAATAGTGATAAGGTTGTTACTTTGTGTGAAATCTATGATCGAAGCACTTCCTTCAGATTCACAGAAGAAAGCTGTTTTGGAGTTTCAAGTATCGACAAGATACTTGCAACCGTTACTTCAAGCGCTTTTTGATGAAGATGACATATTGTTCAAGTGGACGAACGAAGCTTGTTTCAACGATTGTGTTATCTCGTAAGAATAAAAAGACTATAAAATTCAACGAGACTTAAAAAGTTATACTTTTATTTAATAATATTGTATCTGGTATTTATATCCTTTTCATGAAAGGTTCAATTAGATCCTTTTCAAGATACTTTAATTGATTATAGCTGTAGATCTAGCATGAATAAATTTTAGTATGAAGACCTGTTCCTGGTTATGCAAGTGGACTGTTTATAATTATTTAAGTAGATCTATTTTTCATTTATGTCTCACTGCATCAGGAGCTATATGAAAACAACTTGTATTGAGTTAAAGGAGTGGAATTAGTTATGACCGAATAATAGAGAAAAGACTGTAATAAATCTTTGTAAAAGCATTCATTACTCTGATTTCTTATAAATTGAATATGACTCATGCTTAAAGTATGTTGGGATACGACAACGATGCAGACAACGATCTCCAAGATCGCCCTGATGGATGCATCGAAAACGATGATCTCACGATTGGTTACTTGGAGGTAAAGCTGATTGGTAAAACAAAAGATCATAAGAAGATCAATGCGGATCTATATCGTTTGGGTGTGTTTTCCAAGGCCGCGACAACAAAGTACAAGCTGAAGCACATCTTTCAAGTAATGGCAGTTGGTAAAGTTTACTATATATATTGACATTCCACGATAAATTTGTATACTAAATCTTAACATCAGGAACAAACCTCCAATTTCATATTAGCGAATTAAAGGGTAACGTGTTGACAATGGTAGAATTAGATCATTTCTGTCTCCCACTGTCGATGGACGAACTTCCGCAACTTATACCATACCTGCATCGACTGTATAACGTCGTAGCAACAATTTATAGCTGTTGCTATAAACAAAAGAAATTGAATGGGGATATGCCGTCTGGCAGTTCTTTGGAGCCTCGGGTGATTAAGGCAATTACAGTAAAAACAAGCGATAGAACACGCAAGAATTACTTGTATCGTCCCTATCACTAAACATCCTGTTCAAACAAATTATCTTAATAAAGGAAAGCTTTATCGTTTTGTTTGTATAACTAAATTGATTTAGCAAAGGTTTGAAAATAGACGAGATTAATAATTCTTGATTACACATTAGCTGGATAAACAGTACACGGATTAGAATGTTTATTTTATTCAAAAAGTTAAAGAAAAAAAAAAATCATTTATTATAATATAGAGGGGAACAAGCCCACAGAACAACAAGTGGCATACCTAGAATAAAAAAAAGTCAGTAAACCTTCTATTTCTAGTGTCAATAGCATCAAGCTTCTACTGGAGTTGGGCAAAGCATGAAGACTCTGCGTGTCGGTTCAAAGCTCAATGAAAACGCGGTGGAGGTTCAGCTACAAGGCTTAGGCTGTCGCAGATGGTCAGCGTGTCCGTTCGCCTACTGTCTTAGCATACCAGTCTATTGACTGTTTCACTGAGTAAGTTATAAAAACTCACCTGGGATCATCAAACAATTGCAAAGTTGCTGCTGATAAAAAGAAAAAGAAAAAAAAATTCCTCCTCACTCTTTTATAGTGTGCGATAACGTAAGCAACCACTTCTCTTACGTATTGACGTGACTGGTTAGCGAATATTACACTGGATTATTATCAAATGAAGAATAATTTCTCGTTTTTATTATTTAGATATAAATCCCTTCACTTTAATAAAACACAAATATTTGAATTCATTCATTCTTATTCAGAGAAATTGCACAACTTAACACGTGCATTGTGTTAAATCAAGGCAAAAATGCTTTATAAATGAGGATGTTAATTTTAATGCATGACATGAAATTAGATCACAGCTCAAAATAACTATGAAATACGTGACTTTGATCATATGTCGTTTGGGTTCATACGATTATATTTTTTATTATTATTATTATTATTATTTCGCAATAACCCATGTGAGCACATAATAATATGAATATTGGATTGCTCGGGTCAGATCAAAAGGGGAGTATAAAAGAAACTAAAAACCTTTTGCTAGTCAAAAGGGAAAAAAGATGAAGAAGGGAAGAGGAAAAAGAAAATATATCTTCAAATACTAGATCAATTGTTGCATATCCAAGCTACCAACTTGGTACCAAGAGGGGGAGATTCAAGAGGGAGTTTACCATGATGCATATAGTCGAGTTCGAATAAGATTTGGCAGATAGCAGGCCATCGAACGGTCCAAGCAGAATTTGTAGAGTTTGCATTAGGAGACATGAGTTTCTTGCGTTTGTGGGGTAGTTGATCCAACAGAAACGACAGAGGGTCGGCTTCAGTACGAGGCATTTGTAAACGGCGGTGCATATGTAGACATTCTGTGGCATGGGAACGAGTGAGCATGACATTGGGATGGTAGGTACACGGCTGTGGTATACCACCAGGTAACCAACCAAGACACCAACGTATGACTCGATTGCGTTCAGCATAGGTCATCGGTAGCCAGAGAATCGGATCTAGACCCAGATTTGGGCGGCAAACAGAGAAGAGGACCGAATTAGACACGCTACGCCTTGTATCAAGGTTGTCTTCAAGATATGTTTTGTAGATAGCCTTGAGAGTGGAGGTTTGGATTAATACACTATTTCCAAACACTTCAGTGCACTCAAAAAAATAAGGCAAAAGACAATTTTTTATTGGTTCAAAATTAAAGTGGCCCGAATGTCCAAATGGGTGGTCTATCTATATGGGTTTGCACCTTCATTTCGCGAGCTTTTTCCGCTTTCCTAAACTTTTACTATATTTGGAAAACAATTCAACACTCGTCTTAGATTTTTTAGCTACAAAACAACAACAGCTACAACTTCAATTCGACATTTATTATCATCAACCAATGCCTATAGACTCCAATAGTCTTCAGGGATCAGCAAACCATCCTTTGTCGACAGAGGAAGTTGATTCTCTTCTCTCAACTTTTAGTAAAGAGCGTAAACGCTTAATATGTCCAAACTGTAATCAACAAGGTCACTTCCGACGACATGGTTCTACCAAGTCGGATCCACCACACCTCCTGTTCCGCTGCGTTAGCTGTGGCAAATGCTTTCAGGCAGCATCAATGAAGCATATCATTCACGATTCATGTCAAGAACAATCGCAAATTCAGGCACCGACAGACATGGAACAAACTAGATCTTTCCAAGAAAACAACAATACGCACACTCCAACAACTCACAGCAGTCAAGACGACTTTTAAACTCTCCTTGATACCATCCAACACTTGATACAAGAACTTCAACAGGAAATAGAAGAAATTAATAGCCTTCGCTCTCAAACTGATAAACTCTAGCAACAACTTTTACAACAAAATCAAACTGTGGATCCCTTTCCCAGTTTAAATCAACAACCCCTCATCGAAACCCCGAAGCTATGACACAGATGAGTAACATCGAATCCGCTCCCTGGCACGAGCCTGCTAAGCTACAACGTATTAAGGACAATCTATTTGCAAGTCGTAACCAAAGACGCATACAGCGCCAAGAGGCTGCTGCACGCTTCCTTCAGCCACCATCAGACAACCAAGGATTCCAATATATTTACGTTCTTACGAAGGCTAGAGTTCCAATCGGACAGGTTAGATCCCGTTTGCGAAAGCTTGACATTAATAACAACCGAATCCTTGACATACATTATCCTGACCGAAACATCTTGGCCCTATTGGTTCATAATGACTATGCTGCTGAACTGCGATAACAACTTCAGCGATTCAAAATTACCATCAAAGATGACTTTGACCCTTGTAGTCCCCAAAATCTTAGGGATCCTAAATACGCAAATTTACCAGTAGAAGAACGTACAAACCGCGCTTTTATGCACCATTGCGACCGTATGGAACGCGCATTACAGTTCATAAGAGTACCCGTCAAGTATGCTGCTGCCTGCCATTTCTTCTCAAAAGGATGGATTAGCCAAAAGAAACTTTTAGACATCATTCCAACGAGACACCCAAGACACCAAGAATTAGTAGATGATCTATTCTACTCAGAGGATGATCAAATGAGCACAACTAATGAACATGATGATAATCACAGTTCCTCAAATAACGCCAACAGCTCCCAACGTAGCATTGATTTTGATATTTAATGAAGATCCTTTGTCGTTCCTTTTAAATCTCCTTCCAACAAAACTTCCTCGCTCAAGTCGTACAGTTACCCCTTGGACCCTTCGTTGGCCAACCATATGTTCAATACTATTTGAACTGGATCTTTACAACCATATAGACACTTGTACAAGACCTCCACATGGGCAGCTCCTTCTAAATTGGCTCTTAAAGCATTAAGGATGTTACTATTTCTAAATACTGTCCTATTGACCTTTTTTACCTTTGATCCCGAAGGGTTTTTTAGCCTCTCATTACTCTACTTCATATTGAACTAGTCCGGGCGAACAGATGTGATAAACACCCCGCGCTCAAATGGACTTTATAAATAAATAATCTTTAAAATTAAAAAAAAATATATATATATGGGTTTGCGCTGTGAGCAATCGTCGAATTTCTTGACTGAATATCTACAGAAACCTTTAAGGTCACTAATAAGAACATTTTTGCATGCGTCCCTTATATGCGAGGTTAAAGTTTCTTCTTTTAAGAGCGCTTCTCTTTTAAGCTTGCTTTTGCAGACTGACCAAAATTGTTCAATAGGATTCAATTCAGGGGAATAGGGTGGCAAATGAACACAGCCATAGCCACGGCTCTCAACGAAAAGTTTTATATCTTCGTGTTTGTGTATAGGTGCATTATTCATGATTAGATAATAGCCTTTGTACTCTTCATGTTTATCCATAATATCTGGCGTACTCTCAATAAAGTTAAAATAATGACCAGTTACTGTACCGAATGTTCTTTTTGCACCATCCATAATTCCTTTGTCTTCTTTATTGCTTTCTAGCTTTCTCTTTTTTGACTGAACAACTTTGGGAATCCTAACTTTTGATTTTTTTATTTTTCTTGTCTTATTTTTTAATTGGTCAGTGCATGAAATTCTAATTTTTTCTTGGCTCATTTTTATTTTTTTGAGTGCACTAAATCTTTTGAAGTGTCCGGAAATAGTGTTTGAACATCAAAACAAGTCAATAATGCTGGATTCGAAATTTACAAAAGGAAACTTTTTCCCGATATGGACATATATCGGAGAAAGTTACAAAAGAAACAATAAGATCAAAAAAATTATTATCGGAGAATAAAGTGCGGCTGGAAAGCCTATAACCACATCCAAGCCAACGGTAATTGTGTTAGGAACGACATACAACTGTCAATGTTAATTCTGAAGTTATACAAATAATTTCAGAGAAACCAGAATGTGAAGATTAATGGATCTCGAGCATTATAAAGCACATCGAACAAAAATTAAAATTGAAGAGGATAATACTTAGGAGATCGCGAAGTAAATAGCTGCCAGAGCTAAAGCGACGAAGATAAAAAAGAAAATAGCAACTACTAGAGACTTTTATAGAATACGTACGTCTGTAGGTTCAACAGTTGATCGATATTTTTTTTTTGAATAGAATTTAAAACCCGTTTCGATCCATTGATCTTAATAACTTAATGAATTTTAATGAACATTGGAAAAGTAGTAATATATTTGTATTTTACTATACATAAGGAAAGGTACTTTAATATAATGTATGAATTACAGTCTTTTGATTAGTGTACCAATAATATTGATAGCAAAGTCATATCTCGGAAGGACCCTGGAATGGCTTTTAGATTACTATAAGCACTAGCTGCTTATTATCAAGAAAAACTTTCACATTTGCCTAAAAATACAATAACTTGACCAAAATCCCTCTGTTGGTCTTTAAAAGGAACAATATAGTAGTGAATACATACGCTTGTAACCTCTATTTTTTATAAGCTTTTAACGGAAGCCAGCTTGTATACAGGTTCAATGATCCATAACAATCTAGTACCCATGAAGCCCGTTCCTATTTAAGCAATACACCCCGCTGCTTATATAACCAGGAAAATGCGCAGATCTGGTTCCAAATATGTCACTACTGCGGCTTAGACATTGAGCTCTACTTTTTTTTTCTCTTTTTTTTAAAAAAAAGAAAAGAAAAAAAAAAGAGGTCAGATATCATTTAATCATCATCTTTCATAATTCTTAGAATCCTTTTATAAATCTGAGTATTATTTATTCTAATTTATTGATAAAATAGCTTTAATAAGCAATAGGCCATCCATTAGAATCCCAAGTTAGATAATTGATACCAAGCTTAGATGCATAATTATCTTTAGAATCATAGTAATGGTAGTATAATACATCGTTGTTGCCATCTCTGAATACACCTTGACCACCTACACCCCATATTCCTGATTGACCTTTAAGTAACTCTAGACCACCACCGCTTGTACATTTTACACCACCAGCATCAGTATAAGGACCCGTAATGCTCTTTGATCTGCAGACTCTTATATGATAAGGTTCACTACTCTTTTCCTTAACATTGCCTGAGTTTACACAGCAGTTACCCCAGGATGTAAACAGATAGTACATGTTGTTATGTGTATAAATAAATGGTCCTTCCATAGCGTCCGGTGCAGATCTTTGAGCTATTAACTTGGGGGATGCACCTGATTTAACTTTACCAGTAGAATCTAATTCAACAATATAGATTCCACCATAAAATGAGCCAAAAGCTAACCATAATCCACCCTTTAAATCTTTTACAAGATTAGGATCAATGGCATTGTAAGGACTTCCAGCTTTAGAACAAATTACTTGGCCTTTATTAGTCCATGAACCAGATTCAAGAGTTTTACTGGTAGCCATATAGATACAACTTTTTTGAGTTCCGAATGTAGACGTAGAATAGTATAACCAATATTCATTTCCATGTACAGAAACATCTGGTGCCCATACATCTGTTGAGCCCATCCAAGGAACAGCACTTCCAGCGTTTTTAAAGTTCACTCTGTCGCTTGATTTTGTAATAGATACATCGTTGTGTGTTCCAAAAACGTAATAATTGCTGCCTCTTTTTATCATAGCAGGATCATGAACCAATATGTCTCCCTTAACAGCTCCTGGTTTAGGTGGCCATGCATAAACGTTAGCAATAAATACACCCAATGCTAATGTCAATAAACTTTGCTTCATTGTTATTTAGGTATAATAAGCTAAAGAGAGAAAATAAAATGAATAAATATGATTTAACCATTATATATATATATATACTATTTTACTAGTAACGGTCGACTAATGAGCAATTAATATAAAACCAATAACTGCTTTATAATTCAATGGTAGTCTTTATTTAAAAAATAATGCACTTCTATTTATAATTTTTGAAATAGACGTGGGCCTTTAAGTGTACACATAATAGGCAATGGGACAGAAAAAGGGAAAGCTTTTTACTATGATTGCCCTGAGTTGAGTATAAAAAACACAAAACAAATATGGTGATACAGTGTAACATTTTCAATAAAGGGAATAAAGTAAATCTAATTTCCGGAGTTTTTTCTCTTTTTTTTTTTTTTTTTAAAAAAAAAACCTCAGGAATTAATTAAATAATAATCATTAGACACGATGATTTTCGCAATTTGTTGTGAAATGCCACTGAGCTTAACAAGACGGCTGGATATAGCAATGGCTGTACTTTTAAAAGAATTCAAGCATGCTTTGCTTATACTGAATTGTTTTTCTAAATTAGCAATTGTTATACAAACAAACAAATCCAGGAACAATATTTAAAACTTAATTTTCCTTGTACTTTCTCATCTTCTATGGAACATATGGCTTTCTTCTAAGGTTTTAGACTTAAATGGAGCCCGATCGAAAAATAATTGCAACCATTACAAGTTTTTGTATTAGCAAACTCCGAAATCCCATTTATTTTGTATTATGAAATAGGGTTCAATTTGAAAAAACCTGTATTTGATAATTATCTTCAATAGTCCTCTTGTAGTGTTGAATTGAAGTTAGATAAATATTAGGTAATGTAATGTTTTCAAAAGAAAGTCTGTAATACTTTGTGACCGTACTGTGTGTGAAATGCGTCGCATGACAGTACTGTAATATCTAATAAATAAAAAAGTACATATTTTCCATACACTGCCAGTGCTCCTCTTAAAAACCTTCGTGTGGATAGTAATCTCAAGCTCGCGCATTTTTCCAAGAAAAGAATTCTGATTGAAATAAAAAACAATTGCTAGTTTGTTTTTTGCATTTTATGCTCTGAAAAGGCTCCCTATCAAGACAACCATCAAATATTAATTTTTTTTCGCAAGGGAACCTTTTTTGTCTGGTTACCTTTTTGTCTGGTAAACTTTTTCTGGCATGAAATTCATTCGTTTTCAGTTGTGCACTGTAAGATTTGCCATCCAAGATCAAAAAAAAAAAAAAAAAATAGCCAATGAAAAACCTCAGGTAGCCAACCCAAACTTAAAAAAATTCCCTCAAAAGATTCATGCGAACATCTTTTTTCAAAATAGAAAGTTGTTTTTACATGACGATTGAAATGACCGAAATAGTCACAATTGTTCGTTATTGTACACTTTGTCAACACACACTTTATTTTTAAAAAACTGTGAAATGTCTAAACTAGTATTCCTGAAAGAAGATGGTCAAAGAAATATTTTCGATGAGACTGGACATGAAGCTATGGACGTTGTGGATGAGAAACCAGACCCTTTTACTGTAAGGCAATTGGTTAATCTCGATTCGTACCTTGAAAAAAAAGGCTAGTGCACCTACGGATCAAAAACAACCTGAACAAAGCAAAGACATCTTCATGGATGTAAGAGACAGTCAAAGAAGTATATGGAATATACGCTAGCCTCGAAAGAGCTTTTTTTTTTATTACAAAATCCAACATGTAATGTCAGTTGCTGCAGCTGCCCGAAAAGCTGATGTCAAAGAAAGCACTGCTCGCACTTGGTGGAAGAAGCTACAAGAAGATCCAGATTCTTTTACTCTTGAGAAGAAAACAAATAGTCAAATACTCTAGATCTCAATCATCAAGAGATCATTACTTGAAATCCCATGAAGGTACATATTTAAACAAATTCGATGTAATTTTTCTAATGAGATTTATTACGTTCATAATTACGATCAAGAATCTGGATTTCCCAACTGGATCAAAGACGATCATTCCAAAGTAAAGCTACCACATTAAAAGTATTACAAAATCTTTCGATTCTGATTAATTTACAATAGGAATTGCATTGCCATTGATATAACATCATCTTCATATAATGAACAAGTAACTTTACATTAATATTTAATCCAATCATTAAAATTCAAAACTTACTTTAATAATAACTTTAGACATGTAGACATATGTACGCTTGTCCTGGTTGTCTTTTCTCGTTTAATTCAATGAAGTTACTTTCACTTCATATTCAGCAAAATCACATGGAAGGTACACACACATCTTTTTTATCAAAAAAAAAAAAAAAAAAAAAAAAAAAAAAAAAAAAAAAAAACGGAAAGACTGATCTGGTTTTTTAGTTCCAACTGAAACAAATGTGTTCCAAGGCAACGGAGGCTTGATGGGAAGTCAGTCGAGTTTAAGTAGTCAAACAGAAAAAATATTGACACACAAAGTAACAGATGAAGAAGAAAGCAACGTAAACCTAACGGATTTGTACAATGAATGCAAAATAGACGAACGATCAAGAAAAATAATTGAATGTTTGAATTTAAAACCGTTTATTTTGGAGGATGAAGATGAAGACAAGCAAAGAATGATTTGCTTTGTTCCTGATCCGCAGCACGTTCACATATTTAAGAACAACAACAAAAGATTGAAACTGACCGTGCCATCATCACCATCAATATCTCACGCTAGCGATTGTATTCATACACCGAAAACGTATTCGACAATTGACAAGACAATTAGAACAAGCCCATACTGTGAATTACTCTCATTTAAAAAATATGTGGAAATAAATAAAGTGCAGTTAACGTTGTTAAATACGTCTTGGCGCTCGAAGCCCTACCTATCCTTGGCGTTATCGCAATTGTTGGTTGGATCGATCCTTGTAAATCAAAACGAAGTGCTATTGATTAATGGGATCGAATCGCGCTCTCGATTTCCATCCGTCGATGCACATTGTGAACAATCCATTGGTGTCGGTCATCAATCCTCTGTACCAAACCTTACATCATCATATCCGAATGAACTAAGATTTACAACACTACATGAAGATAATTCAAAAAATTAATAATCAGTTCACGATCGGCCAACTTTTTAGTCATTTCAAGCATAAGGATCGATCAACAAATGAAACCTGAAGTTGGTCCTACAACAGTGAATTTTATTCCATCAAACAAAACGTCAATTTACCTAGACGCCAACTCAGTAAAAAAAAACTAATGCAATTATTGTGGAAGGAGACAACTATAAATTGCCAATAGATATGGATTCAATCAATCACATCCGGCAACTTAGATCCAAATTCTCTCACATCAGCACATTTTGTCTTGCCAAGTGTTTCAGTGATTTCACTGCATCTAGCAATTTACAGCCATATACCATATATACGTTTGTCAATAGCAATTCTAAAGAAGTAAATGATGCTGTTTTGGGATCCAAGATCATGATTATTATTGCTGATGCTGTGCATACACAACCTTTGAACCCACAAATTAAAAAGGGGGATTTTACAATGCTTGTTCCAGAAAAGAAAAAGACGACATCAATCCATCAATCATTAGAATCAATAATCAATTTATTTGGGAATGACTTGGAAACATTAAACATTATTGGGAACAAGCTTGGCAAATGTTTTAAGAAATGTAGCTGACTGTACAACAGCAAGTTTGAAAAATGGAAATGAATGTATAATTGAAAACATTTGGAGTTATTTTAAAGCCGATTTTAAAAACTAATAATGTTATTTTCACCATTATACCTGCTATCCAAACCACTCCTTTCTTTGGACTTAATTTTTTAAATCTATTTTCCAAATTTTCTTTCACCGAGTACACTTGAAATTTGGAATTTTTCTCTATTATGTTCTTAACGTTATTCCATTCATTTTAGACCTTTTTCACTTAAATAAATAAGGATTGGCATGAATCTTTTTTTTTTGTGTTTGGCATGAATCTTTAGGCTGAATGTTTTTTGAGTAGGCTACTTGGGTAGGCTACCTGAGGTTTTTCATTGGCTATTTTTTTTTTTTTTTTTGATCTTGGATGGCAAATCTTACAGTGCACAACTGAAAACGAATGAATTTCATGCCAGAAAAAGTTTACCAGACAAAAAGGTAACCAGACAAAAAAAGGTTCCCTTGCGAAAAAAAATTAATATTTGATGGTTGTCTTGATAGGGAGCCTTTTCAGAGCATAAAATGCAAAAAACAAACTAGCAATTGTTTTTTATTTCAATCAGAATTCTTTTCTTGGAAAAATGCGCGAGCTTGAGATTACTATCCACACGAAGGTTTTTAAGAGGAGCACTGGCAGTGTATGGAAAATATGTACTTTTTTATTTATTAGATATTACAGTACTGTCATGCGACGCATTTCACACACAGTACGGTCACAAAGTATTACAGACTTTCTTTTGAAAACATTACATTACCTAATATTTATCTAACTTCAATTCAACACTACAAGAGGACTATTGAAGATAATTATCAAATACAGGTTTTTTCAAATTGAACCCTATTTCATAATACAAAATAAATGGGATTTCGGAGTTTGCTAATACAAAAACTTGTAATGGTTGCAATTATTTTTCGATCGGGCTCCATTTAAGTCTAAAACCTTAGAAGAAAGCCATATGTTCCATAGAAGATGAGAAAGTACAAGGAAAATTAAGTTTTAAATATTGTTCCTGGATTTGTTTGTTTGTATAACAATTGCTAATTTAGAAAAACAATTCAGTATAAGCAAAGCATGCTTGAATTCTTTTAAAAGTACAGCCATTGCTATATCCAGCCGTCTTGTTAAGCTCAGTGGCATTTCACAACAAATTGCGAAAATCATCGTGTCTAATGATTATTATTTAATTAATTCCTGAGGTTTTTTTTTTTAAAAAAAAAAAAAAAAGAGAAAAAACTCCGGAAATTAGATTTACTTTATTCCCTTTATTGAAAATGTTACACTGTATCACCATATTTGTTTTGTGTTTTTTATACTCAACTCAGGGCAATCATAGTAAAAAGCTTTCCCTTTTTCTGTCCCATTGCCTATTATGTGTACACTTAAAGGCCCACGTCTATTTCAAAAATTATAAATAGAAGTGCATTATTTTTTAAATAAAGACTACCATTGAATTATAAAGCAGTTATTGGTTTTATATTAATTGCTCATTAGTCGACCGTTACTAGTAAAATAGTATATATATATATATAATGGTTAAATCATATTTATTCATTTTATTTTCTCTCTTTAGCTTATTATACCTAAATAACAATGAAGCAAAGTTTATTGACATTAGCATTGGGTGTATTTATTGCTAACGTTTATGCATGGCCACCTAAACCAGGAGCTGTTAAGGGAGACATATTGGTTCATGATCCTGCTATGATAAAAAGAGGCAGCAATTATTACGTTTTTGGAACACACAACGATGTATCTATTACAAAATCAAGCGACAGAGTGAACTTTAAAAACGCTGGAAGTGCTGTTCCTTGGATGGGCTCAACAGATGTATGGGCACCAGATGTTTCTGTACATGGAAATGAATATTGGTTATACTATTCTACGTCTACATTCGGAACTCAAAAAAGTTGTATCTATATGGCTACCAGTAAAACTCTTGAATCTGGTTCATGGACTAATAAAGGCCAAGTAATTTGTTCTAAAGCTGGAAGTCCTTACAATGCCATTGATCCTAATCTTGTAAAAGATTTAAAGGGTGGATTATGGTTAGCTTTTGGCTCATTTTATGGTGGAATCTATATTGTTGAATTAGATTCTACTGGTAAAGTTAAATCAGGTGCATCCCCCAAGTTAATAGCTCAAAGATCTGCACCGGACGCTATGGAAGGACCATTTATTTATACACATAACAACATGTACTATCTGTTTACATCCTGGGGTAACTGCTGTGTAAACTCAGGCAATGTTAAGGAAAAGAGTAGTGAACCTTATCATATAAGAGTCTGCAGATCAAAGAGCATTACGGGTCCTTATACTGATGCTGGTGGTGTAAAATGTACAAGCGGTGGTGGTCTAGAGTTACTTAAAGGTCAATCAGGAATATGGGGTGTAGGTGGTCAAGGTGTATTCAGAGATGGCAACAACGATGTATTATACTACCATTACTATGATTCTAAAGATAATTATGCATCTAAGCTTGGTATCAATTATCTAACTTGGGATTCTAATGGATGGCCTATTGCTTATTAAAGCTATTTTATCAATAAATTAGAATAAATAATACTCAGATTTATAAAAGGATTCTAAGAATTATGAAAGATGATGATTAAATGATATTCGACCTTTTCTTTTTTTTTTTTTTCTTTTTTTTTTCTTTTTTTTTTCTTTTTTTTTTTTCTTTTTTTTTTCTTTTTTTTTTCTTTTTTTTTTCTTTTTTTTTCTTTTTTTTTTTCTTTTTTTTTTCTTTTTTTTTTCTTTTTTTTTTCTTTTTTTTTTCTTTTTTTTTTTTCTTTTTTTTTTTTCTTTTTTAAAAAAAGGTAAAATAGCTTTATTATTAGTAAAACTAAAGATAGGAAATTGATGTTGGTAATAAAAAAAACATAGTGCTGAATGAATGATATTTTCAAGATGCCATTGTTAATACGAGGATCTATTGATATAAACTCACTTATCAATTCTGTGATTGAAGGATGTGCGTAAAGATAATGTGAAAGAGTACTTTCATGTTTTGAGTGCAGTTAAAAAAAAAGGATTGCTCGGACAATAGGAGTGCTATTTCTAAACTTCAGCCATCCTTCATTTGATTCCGGGGGGATTGGAATAAAGTAGATATACTAAGACCATTACGAATACCAACTAGAAGCATTATAATCAAAGGAAACTTTACATAAGTAGTAAATATTTTTATGAGGAAGAACATCTATGCTTTACTGTATAATGACAAAATGGAACAAAGAAGACATGACAGTACAAACATTTGATAGTGCCCATCTGATTTTGCCTTTGATACTATTTCACTGAGGTTGATTTACTATGTAACAATCTTCAAAATAATTCACAACCTGATACAGACTAGAATAGTGCTGATCTGGATCATTGACGGCAAACATATAAATTATACTTTACAGAATCCTTTCCGTAGAGTAAATGACGAATAAATCCTCCAGTCATCAGTAAGGATGGTTGCTTTTCCCTTGCAGAATCTATGCATTGCAGACAAGATAGCAGTGTTTTTGTATGGAACTGCATATAAAAAATGACAACTAGCACTCCGCTTCTTCCTAGTCTTAGTAGTCAAAATGTTCAGATCCTGGCAGATGTAGGTAATGCTTGTTCACAATGCTTCAATCGTCTTCCTAAAGTATCAATTGTTTTCACTTTTCCCAAATTTAGACAAATTGATATGCAAGTGTTTGCAAAGAGGGCTAATACCAAGTCTATTCCACAAGTAGAGCCATTATACATTAGTATATCAGCAGATAACGCCAAAAGAAATTTAGTTGATTAGGCCCATGTTTTTGTTTCTATTTCTTGTTACGACTCATTAGTTTTATGATATCTAAAGATTATCTCACACAAACAAGGTACTTTGCTGTCTTACTGATATACGAAATTATATTAATATTACAAAGTTATCACTATCTCTTCCTCTAAATAAAATATAATCATTTTCTCCTTTAAAAATTTGGCTGTTTGAGTCATCCTTATTATTTCAATACAAATCATGCTACTGCATGCCAGCTTCAGTCATTAGTAAGTCTCCTGTACTTGACTGTGTATATCTACAAAGTAAATCGCCACCTTTTCATTTCTGACATTAAATGTTATCATATAGCATTACTATATTTATAGATAGGTGCATAGCATCAAATAAAAAGATGAACTTATTGATAAAGCATCATAGTCGTACAAATAAATCATTTCCTTTGCGTAAATTGAAATAAATCAAGTGATTATAGTGATTTCTGTTTAAAATTCAACATTGATTTCAAACGTGAACGTGTGTTTGCCGATGAAGATTGATTTGAAAAATGCTGTTCATCCTGTTTTCTGAGAAATGACATGGGTTTTGTTCAAATACAACTGTATTTGTTATTTTATTTTGCGTCATGTTCGATACACCGTTTTCTATGATATCACAATGCAAAAAGCAAAAAGGATTGACATGAATCAAGCAAAGAATTCGAAGACTTGCTTGATATGGTGTGCAACAGAAGCATTCCATGAGATAATCGAGGGCATAAGAAGCTTTGCAAGACTTTCTAACTCTCTGTTGAGAGCGACATTGAGTACAATAGGTAGCCTGTTGTCACTATGGTCATACAGAGTGAGAATGCTCTCAAGAACCTCCTTTACCTTCCCGGTGGCGTTTTCAATGCAGCTCAAAATGACAGCTTTTATAAGCTTGGCCTTGGTACTATTCTTCAAGGTTTCATTACCAATCGCATCAAGCAAAACGGCATAAGGGTTGTGGCCACGGTCGCAATTTATTAGTGTAAATATGTTGTATGAATGGCATGTGTGGTTCTTGATCAAAGGTCCGGAGGCACGGCACAAGGTATATGTACTGGGTAAATCGAATCGAGTTCGAATTTGCCGTAATTGATGAGACAACATACCGGTGTTTAATACCTGTGTAGCGGTTGAATCACTGATGATTGATTTAGCAGCTGTTACGGATTCCATGTCAACAAAGATTTTGGTGGCAAACGAATCACTGAGTGTCAGATTAAAGTTGCTCGTGACAGCGCCAACAGATGGAAATAATTTTTGATCCAAACAAATACTTGCTGTAACCAACGCATTTAACACTTGGGTACCAACTATAAGCTTCGGACCATCGTTACGTGACAACGACACTGGCCAAATATCAGGATGAATAGTGTTAAGTGGAGGAGGAAGTGACGTAGCATGGACCCCATCCTTGAGCTTGCCGAAGGGCTCGCGATGCCCATCGACTACTTTAGTCCGACCGTATAATTCAACTGTATTGATCATGACTGCTTGATTGTTCTTCTTATCAAAGAACTCTCATTAATACAAAACATATCCTAAAAGAACATGTTTAATTGGAATTGATTGTATGATCTTATTTAATTATGATCTTGTATTAAGACTTATATTTATCAATGTCAACTACAATCAGTTACTGTTCTACAACAGCCCCCATTAGTGGTCCTCATTTCATTTTTTTTTTTTTTTTTCAAGAATAGATGTGAAGCCTTTTGCCATTTTTCTAGTCTCCAGCCTCGCATCCAAAAAAAAGAAAAGAAGGAAAAATAAATTACACGTTGATATAAAGGGTTCAATATCAACAATAAAACGATTGCAAAAGAATGGGAAAAAGAATGATAACAAAAACGTTTTGAAACATTTGTGATAAATTCAACCCTTTTATAATCTCTCTTTGTTGAGGCGCTTATCAAACCATTTAGCGGAATGAAATCGCTTAAACATAAGCTATTACATGCCTCACTAATTCTGGCCATCAACAATTATTTTTCCAGAAACCTATTTCGCTTCACTTTACTCTTGACAACTGATCAGAACTGCTCTATTGGATTCAGTTCAGGAAGATATGGAGAAAGATATACTTTAAATTAAAAGCCCAAAAACACAGTTGTAGCTATTTTATCTTTATTTTTCACCCGTCAGCCCGAGATACTGTCTCCCTACAAACAAAATTTTTTGAATGCACTAAGGAATCCTTGATTAGCTAGCTAAGAACCTTGGATTTTAAACGCAAATCACTGTAACAGCATTGAGCAAGTTCATGATTGTGAGTACAATGTTGTCCTATTTGAAATGATTTATTTGATAAAAAAAAATAATATAAAAGACGAATGAAAAGCAATAAAAAGAAATACAAGTTTAAGATAGCTAATTATCATTGTCTAATGCCAATCGAACTAATAAAAAAAATAGGTTAAAGAAAGTGATTTGAATAAAGAAAATACACTTACGTCCCATGTTAACACAAACACCAACTACCAAGAAAATGGTCATGACAGCAGGTCCATATTTATCAGAAAAATCACCCAGTTCATTTCTTTCCACACGACCGACGCGATTGTGGTATTTGAATAAAGCATATATCATCACAGACATGGACAATAGAGTAAATACGATAGCTGACATGCGACCGATCTTATCAGAAAAGTTTAACAATCCAATCGCCAAGCCACCTAATAAAAGTGTAAACTTGAGCCAATGTAAAAATGTACGTTCGTTGGCAAAATAGGTTTTTGCAGGTGGTGCTTTGGTTGGAACAGGTCGAATACGACTTATGGTTCGATTGGTGGTTGTATCCTTTTTGATAAACATGCCTTTTTTAAACAGATTCTTGAGTCCTGCTGGGGATAACTGCTTGTTTGATTCTGTTGCAGGTTTGGGTATCAGTGGCGTTGATTCATTAGCCATCACAACTTGAATGTGTTCGTCTGTGGCCACGTCATGTTCATTATTATTTTCATAAGCGCTACTATTGGATGCAGACCCACTGGCTGTGGCTTCAGGACGAGAGAGACCAAATATTTTACTACGAGGCTTTCTAATATCGACATCCATTTGAGGTAACCAGAAAGGCAAGACGTTTACCTTGTCTTCTAATAAAGTGGCACAGCCATGAATAAATTTAGAAAACTTGGGTACGGATTCGACTAGATGAGAGTTAACAAGTTCAGTGACCCACTGAGGTGGTTCTTGACCAATGTGTGTCTGTAGCTTGACTTCAAGAACAGCATAAGGGAAACGACAGATATCTGAGTCTGGTAATTGCTTGAATGGATAGTCCACACCAATATCCATACGACGCCAATTATCGCCTGATCTTGACTTATTCATGTTATCTTCTCTGATTAAAGACAATTCGGTATCTAAACTGATACGAACACGGGCATCACCTGGTAATTGAAAGGCGGTACGATTATAAAATGTACGCATCATAGGATGAAGTCTTTTTGTGAGAACAGTATATTGAACCTCTTGAGCCAATTGCTCTAATTCTTGAATCTCTTTTTCAGACTTGCGACCTTGTTCTCTTGTCTTTTGAAAGAGTTCGTCTGTTGTGTATTCACCTTTTAAAAAGGCGTTCAGATACTTTTCTTTGATTGGAAAACGTGCCTTGACGGACTTTTCACCTGTCCAACTTTCATGATGTGTCTTGCGTTCCACAAATATAGTATTGGAATCCATACCACCATACCAACGCATACGAATGGCTTCAGCACCTTCTGTTTTATCTAATCTGCCCATATAAAGTTCAAAATCATCATTATCATAATAAACACTAGTAATGGCTGAATCTTGAAGTTCAAACTCTTTGTTAGGATTAAATACAAGTACTGGTAAATGCTTCAAGATGATTAGTTTTAATTCTGTGATATTGTCTGGATGAACCCTAAAGTATACTAATATGAGCTCATGTTGGAAACATTTGATTGTTTTTACCAATATTTTGTTGTATTTCTAACAAAAGCAGCTTGTTTACCACCAGCAGCCGAATCACCACCTCTCTCTTTACCTCGAGTTCTTACACGATCATACAAGGAAGAAATACAAATGATTAAAGCATCATAATTTTCTTTATAAAACGGTTTTGCATTCAATCGAACACCAAACATTGGCTTCAGCGGCCATCCAGTTACTTTCTAGTGCGGACAATGAATATAAGAACCCACGTGCGTGAAATGATTGGCTGAACTTACATCATGCTTCTTTATGATTTTTAAGAATCCAGTATAATTCAATCTCGTAAATTTTGCTAAATCATGAACATCTGCTATGATATGACCCAATTCAATTTCTGATGCTGTGAATTCATCTTCATCTGGGTTTTCTTTTTGGCAAAGAGCATCTACTTCACGCGATTCAAGTTCAATACGATGATTGATTTCTTCTAATTTGCCACGTTGGAAGCTATACACTTTATCAAGTTCTTTTTCTAAAAGCTCTACAAATTTGCTTTCACTTTCTTCACTCCAAACACCTCCAATAGCTTCCTTTTTTAATATCACTTTAAGATCATCATATACTATAGCACATCATAAAAGTAAAAGAACGTGTATAATAAATTATATTTCAAAATTTACCAAGATAATGATAAGTCCAATCAGGATTCAGTGAAGTTCTAAGTGTATGCCCAAACTTCATTTTATTTTGTCTTAAAAAAAAAAAAGAAAAAGAAAAGAAAAGAAAGTGTGTCTGTGTGTGGTTTTTTTTTTTTTTTTTTCTCATTCAAACTCAACCAAGACTTGACCAGATTTAACAGTGCTACCAGGTTGTACATGGACATGTTTAACAACGCCTGTTTGTGGTGTCCTTAGGCTATTTTGCATCTTCATAGCCTCTACAACCAACAACTCACTTCCTTCAACTACTTCATGTCCCTTTTCTATAGAGACCGATACGATTTTACCAGGCATTGGACTAAATATTGTTTTGGTCTGTTTCTTGAAATGCTTCTCTTTCATATATTTTAACTTGGTATGTTCTTCTTCATTATAAATATTCACTTTATACTAATTCGTTATAAATATTAATCAAATAATAAAATAAATTATCGTCTTATTTACCTTGTTGCCATGATATTGTATTCTAAATCCCATACTTAATTTATCTAAATATTGAACTACTAATTGTTTATCCTCAATGCATGAATGAGCCAATAGCCCATCCAATGGCCATTTTATACTTAATTCTATAGATCGCTTTCTATCCATAATCACCTTAAATGTATCATTTTTTTTGTGTTCTATATCTATCCTTATGTCTTGACTGCCTTCATTTTGTTCATCTGTCACATTTACCCACAATGATTCTTGCTCCTTCTTCTGACCTTCCCAATAATTCATTTCTTTCTTAAGCCACATTACGCCAGTTATAGCAGCTAGATGCTCAAATGATGATTTATCCAAAGGCTGTGGCTCAAATCCTTGCGGGTATTCTTCTGATAGAAAATGGGTAGTAACATTTTTCCCATCTTGAAATCGAGGATGGGAGAAGACGCCTCTTAATAAAGGAATGTTGTGAGTAACACCTTTAATGACATAATCGTCTAAAGCATAAATCATCTTTTGTAGCGCTTCTTGTCTTGTTTGTCCATGTGTAGCTAATTTACAAATAAGTGGATCATATTCCATGTACATCTCTGATCCTTCAATAAAGCCAGAATCACATCTCACTTGATCCAATCTAGGTTCTTGATAAGTCAGTAGTCTACCAACCGAGGGTAAATATGTCTTTGGATCCTCTGCATAGACTCTAGACTCAAATGCCCATCCATTCAGTTTAACATCTTTTTGTGTAAGTGCGAGTGGATGATTAGCTGCTGAGTACAGCATATGCTCAACCAGGTCCAGATGTGTCACGTATTCTGTAATTGGATGCTCCACCTGTAACCGCGTGTTCATTTCTAAAAAATAAAAGTTCTTGTTGGAATCCACCAAAAATTCAACAGTACCCGCAGAGTTATAGCCCACATGCTTTGCTAGAGCAATCGTTTGCTCTCCCATCCGCCTTCGTGTTTCAGGATCCAGATGGACACTAGGTGATTCCTCAATCACCTTTTGATTCCTTCTTTGAATAGTACATTCTCTTTCAGGCAAATAAACAAGATTACCAAAGTTATCACCAAGTACCTGTACTTCTATGTGTCTAGGCTGATCAATATATTTCTCAATCAACATACGATCATCATCAAAAGCGGATTTTGATTCTTGTTTAGCCAATTTAAATCCATCTTTTAGTTCTGTATCATTCCTATATGGACAATATAAATAAACAAATCATTTCAATTTTATTCTTCAGGTTCATTTTACCATGCAATACGCATGCCTTTACCTCCTCCTCCAGCGCTTGCTTTTATCATCACTGGATATCCAATCTCATGGGCGATTTTTATTGCCTTTTCCACATTTTCTATTTCTCCATCATATCCAGGTATACAATTAACTCCACTTGCTTTGGCTATTAATTTGCTTTGTATTTTGTCACCCATGGCAGCAATAGCAGATGCTCTAGGTCCTACAAATACAATGCCGTTTTCTTCCAATTGTCGAACAAACGCTGGATTTTCGCTCAAGAACCCGTACCCTGGATGAACCGCGTCCGCCTGGGTCAGTTTGATGGCCCTTAAGATTGCCGGGATAGAAAGATAGGAATCAGATGCAGGTCCTTGTCCGAGATAGACAGCCTCATCCGCTAGTTGAACGTGGAGTGCATTGGCATCGAGTTGAGAGTAGACAGCAACAGTTCGAATACCCATCTTTTTTGCTGTTTTTATAACACGACACGCGATCTCGCCCCTGTTGGCCACTAATAATTTCTGAAAAGTCTTTTTTTATAATAATGTTTTTGCGATGCTTAGAATTGTAGTTGAAGAATAACTTTTTTTTTTATCTTTTTACTTTTTTATAGATTTTATTCTTTGAAACATGTGGTTCAGTAAAATGAATAGATCGAGTTGAGATCTGGTGAACATGTTTGAATGGCCTTTTTGTTAGCGTCGGAATGCAGTATTTTGGTATGAGTTGTTTTTTTTAGTACAATCGGAATAGACCTTTTTAATGCATTGATAATCATTATGAAAAGTCAAAAAAAAAAAAAAAAAAAAAAAAAAAAAAAAAACAATGTGGGAAAACCCTTTTTCTCAGGGCATTATTCATTTTAAAATTCAGCTAATATCCTTCAGCATAAAAACATCCCTTTCTCCTAAAAATGAAAGCGATAGACAGTTGCCAGCACTTGTTTATTTGAAATAGTTATGCATATTTTTTAATGAATAATTCCGTATGAAGGTTACAAAATGATAAAGATACAATAAAAGGCTTTTTTGATTTCTTCTAATTAAATAGGCAAAAGATGATAAAAAAAGTTGACGGGTATTATGATTAAGTATCTTCTTCTCTGAGCATCCCTGTTAATACATAACAACATTAATTATCTACATATAAAAACCAATTTATACACATACCAGCCCACATGCTATGATTTATGGACTCTATTAATCCTTCAGATATTTCTGTTGGCATATCAGCATTTGCATCCATCAATAACCAATTTTGCCTAGTTGTAGCTGGACTCAAGCTAGGAAGAAGTGGTGAGTGTGGTGAGAGACCAATGGTCCTTGGACTTCTATCAAAGTCTGTGCGTGGTGAGGACGGTTGGCTATTGGTGCTGATCCAAAGATTTGGAGAATCAGAGATACCGCCTGCATTAGGTGAGTTAAATTGTACATCAGTTGAAAACATAGACATTGGGGACACGGGATTGCTGAATGCACCTGGCGTAGTTGCAGGTGATGAGTTGTCAACTGCTACAGTAGGCACCGTGTTTATGACAATCCTAGGCACTAAATCCAATTGAATTAGCCTTATGATTATTATTATTATTCTTATTATTACTATTTACCTGGCGGAGATCGTTTCTTTTTTTCTTTGAGAGGATTCAAATATTCCTCTTGCTGATCTATTTGACATGGATCAAAGTCAAATGGGCTATTGTTGGTAACCCCTAAATTCTGTACTTCATCCTCATTGCGCTTTTTCCACAATAAATGAATAAATCTTCTTTTCTGTATCTGAGAAAGAAAGAAACCTGCAGCTTTTTCTAAATGATATTCCTGGGTGATTTGTTCTAGTAATTCCAAACGAGGTATAAGCACATCCAGGCTAAGTAAAAGATGAAGCATGTTGGATTCTGATAATAACAAAGAAATTGATTCTTATAATTCGAAACTTACGTCAAAGAGGTTGAAATATCAATTAAACGGTAAGAAAGAACGGTCAAGACCTGATCAAAAGGGATACCTTTAGAGGTTTCAGTCCTCTGTATTTCCTACAGAACCAATTTCATTAACCAAGAAAAGATACTACTACTGTCTCTACAAACCTTAACCAACAAATTATACTCAAATCTTCGACGCCTTGTTTCTTCTGTATCCATTTGATCTAAGCATTTGTTGATTTCATTGATATTGATACTCAACTCTTCTTGCACATTCTTTTCTTTGTACGTAATTGGACTAACAGATGTACTTAGCAACGGTGTCTGAATCATCCCAGCTTGTCTTTTTAAATTATCAATTCCTAAAACGTCATCGTATATCCGAAACCGAAAACAGCCAGATAGTTCACGTAGTAATTTTGCAATATCCTCTTTTCGTATATATCCTGTTCCTCTCGGATCGAGGTTAGCCCAAGCATGTTTGAACCTTTTTTAAATAAGCAGCTATCAATTAAACAACTAGAGAAACACCTTTTAATAAAATTTTAAGCTTACATTCGAAGGTCTGATTTTGTAACACTTGTAAATCGAGTTCTAGTTTCGTATGTGTATTCAAAGTTATTAATAATAACCTAAATAAAAACATACACATGTCAATACAATTCGCACAATAGAATAGTCACTTACAGCAGTAAATAGATTCATGAAAATGTGTGCACAAATAATGTAAAACGCGTCAAACAGAATATATGCCCAGAAAGGAGACCCACAATCGTTTTCAAGATAATTTGACGAGGCGTTACAGTTAGGATACTGTACAGCATAATCCACAAGCACAGCATTCTAAAATAAATTTTAAAATAAAAAAAGCTGTTAGACTTTGTCCTTTGTATATTCTCTGAGCCTTTTCTTCTTACCCATGCTTCACCAGTTGTAAAACGAACAAGGAAGAGTAACGCGTTTCCATAATCTCTGAAATTTGAATTGTGTGTGCCATAGATCCCGTATTTTGTTAGACCAAAAAACTCCATAAAAACCATAGCGAACAAACACATCACTACCATAAAGACGGCTGAAACTTGAATAGTGGATAGCAAGGATTTTCTAATGTAATAGAAAGCAATTTATACTTTGAGAAAAAAAAAAGTAAACAATACTCGGTACTTACGCAATAGTATGATAAAGTGTCTCTAAAAAGTCAATACCTTCTCCTAAACGGAATGCTACTAATAGTAAACAGTATCTTTCTATACGATATGTCCATAAGTCCGGCTGACCAAAGCGAAGACACATAAAGATCAATGCAATAAGCGCAACTGAAAAATCGAACCAGTTCCATTTACTGCGTACCCACTTGAAAGAAACGAGATCAATAAGTAAAACAGCTTATAGATTCTTGTCTTCTCTTACCTTTTCTAGACCGAGTCCCAGAAATTTTATAATACTCTCAATTATATATACAACAGTAAATGCAACATACAAATAGTCTAAAAATATTGGTTAGTGTGATACTCTCATTTACAATATAGTTGTTTATCTTAACCTTGCGTCTTAGCTAACCAATCTGGCTCATTTTCAAACTCACTGGCAAGTGTACAAATATTCAATACAATAATAAGCATCATAATCTTATTAAACATCCCATTTTTTTCAATCACCAAGTCATAACAAAAACGGCGCAGTCTAGACTGTGGTCGGAATACTTTGGTGGTAGGCTTTACGTTAGCTAACATGCGTTGAAGATCACAATATTGCCTCTGGGCGGTAGTTAGTGTTGTAATTCCATTCCTTTCCTTAAACTTTTCAATAATAACCTGTATAGAAAGTTAGAGATCATATAAAGAAATAGCGTGGTCACATAAAGAACAGCAAACTTACGCCTACAAATAATTGAATGGTGCCTTGAGACATGATCATAAATATAATATAAAACAGACCATGATAAACAGTTGACGAATTCCAATCGAAATTGGGTTGTATATCAGGTTCACTTGGTGTGCTCATTGCACTAAACATGGAGTCAACCCAACCTTCTGTGGATGTAAGAGAGAACAAGTGCTGAAGAGCAGATTGAAAATTGTCATAAGAATAAAAGTTGTTTTGTGGATTTTGCCATACACGAGGTATTAAAACGTTCAAAGGAGAATCATCGTTGTCACCCAGGTTACTTACGAATTCTCCAATGCACTCGCCGCGAGATAGCACAGAATCGTCATTACATAGCCACATCAAGCCGCCAAAAATATTAACACCATACACAGCAAATGGGATTAGCACCAGCAAGGTGAAAATCAAAGCATCCAACATCAATGGTAAAGAATAAAAAAGAGCGACAAAAATGTCACGGATACCATTAAAATATCGAATGAGACGAAGAATACGCAAACTTCGCAAAGTGCTGAGGCCACGAGGTGCTTGATCTGTTCCCATAAAGATAGTAATGGTATTCAGCAAAACGACGCATATGTCCAATTGATTCCAATAATTTCGAAGGTATGCGTTTGGTGTCAAAAGAAGCCCATCTGCGATTATACGTATGCCTAATTCGATGATGAAGACAATACTCAGACTGATCTCTATTGTGTTGTAGGTAGATTGTCTAACCGTATCTTTTCGTATCATCCTTGTTGATGGTTCATCTAAAATGACCATTAAGATACTGACTAATACACATGCCATGATGATCCAGTTGAACAGATTACGCTTTTCTGCTTGTCCATCCGTGCTTGATCCTACCAATTTTTTACAAAAATGTCTAATTCGACTCCTGTCCGAAAATATGAGCAAAGCTTTGGCAACGGCTGCTTCTTCTTTCATAGCTTCACGATTTTCTTCGGCTGCAATCATATCATAGTCTTCAGGCGCCTCATCATTGTCTAATACAAAAGTATTTCTACACCACATACACCAAATAAAAAATTAGTATAATTCTTTTTTCAGGTCATGTTTACAACTAACGATGGGGTTGGCTTGATATTGACTTTCTTCTTAAAAAAAGGGATACTTGTTTGAATATTTGAAATTAAAGACCGCAGCTTTTTTTCAAAAGCAAAGGGATTTCTAATTTCACTGTTCATACTTCGCTTCGCCTTTGAGATATCAGTCAGCAGCTCTACAATGTCTATATTTGACAAAGGAGCAGTCAAACTAGCAGGCAATTTTGATATTTGCAAGTTCTTTTTGTTTTCCAAATGATAAAGGGGGCGAAATAGTTTCATCAAAATAGTCTCGGTTTTACCTAAATCTTTGAAGCGATGGCGGTGAACATAATCCTTGATTTGGTAATGACGAATGTATTCGTCGCTCAATTCAAAGTTTTCCAGCACAACAGCAATATAAAGACCCGTCATGATATATCTACCAAAAGCAAAATAGATACTTAGAGCAATAGCTGCATAAATAGATCCTTTTCCTGTCTGGCTAGACATTGCGTTGTATAACACATCCTAAAAGTACAACAAGAATTAAAAACAAAGAGCTTTCAATGTCTGTGATATTTACTGTCCAAGTTTCACTTGTGTAAACCACGATGAGGGAAACAAAAGATTGCCAGAAGGTATCGAACCGATTATCAGGATCAGTAAGAGCCAATACTTCATCATAATCACCTCCAAACATTTGCATAAACATAGTTGCACACAATGCTGTAGCCAAAACCAAGAATATCATAACATTCAAAACGCTTTCACCTGTTCCTAAAGCAGAGACCTATTCAAAAAATTAACAAAACTAAAACCTGTTTTTAAAAGAAAATCTTACCACCAAGCGTCGAACTCGAGGAATACAAAGGAACAAGCGATACAGTCTGCAAATTTGAAAGATAGTAAGATATTTGTACACGAGGGAATCTTGTATCATTGGCAATTGTATAACACATGTGGCTATAACTATGAACAAGTCTATTGCATTTCTTTTTGAAGACCAAAAATTCATCCAACTTGTAACTCCTGCCATACGAATGACAATTTCAAAAGCAAAAATAAATGTAAACGCCGTCTCTGCATTGTCAACCATCTCAAGCCTTGCATCACTTGCAGAAAATGATCTTAGACACATAAAGACTAAATCAAGCAAAACCAAGAAACCACCAAAGTAAAAAAATGATCTGCTTCTTACCAGTCGGATCAAGAACCAACGTAACTTTAGTGTGGACACACCCTTTCTGTGCTCATCTGTTCGGTGATCAAACATCCATGTGTTTTCACTGTCTTCATCAGCATTGGCCTCTTCTGTATCACGTAGGACTAGATAACTCTTCTTTTTTGCTGTAAACGCGCTCACTGAACTCAGTGCGCGAACACGTGCAAAAGCAGACGTGATAACGGCTAAATGGACAAAGGAGGCGTTAAATAAATAATGTTGAGCACTTTTACATAAACATACCAAGCAAGAGAAATGTCAGTATAAAAGAAATAATGTATACACCTAAGCAATAATACAATGCTGCTATATTTGAATCCGCATCTTGCGTCTGATACATCAAATCCGTCCAAAGTTCTAGTGAAACGAATGTATAGACACTCAAAAATGAGAAAAAGATGTTGTCATAGTTTACAAATCCGGATTGAGGATTGTTGGCTGGATCTTCTATACAGATCTGACCTAAATTGCAAACATATCCGTAACGTGCAGCGAAATCACGGGTACCGGTTTGAATATTGTAAGGGCCTATAATTGAAGTGCCATTGAAGTATCCAGTACAAAATTTAGCAGGTTCAACCAAGGTTACTATTAAGCGTTAGGATTTCATTAGCCTTAATCTAAAAAAAAAAAGGGAAAGGGCAATAATTTACGAGTGTCATCATCTCCCGTGTAGTAACATCTTCTAGAGAAAGTTCCTTGAAAGGACATGAGTCCAAGTAAGGCAAATAAAAGTAAAAAGAAAAAGATGAGGCCTGAAACAGCCAGTAAAAGATCCCAGCTAAGTTCTAAGGATTTTAGGATAACCTACAGAAGCTTTCTTTAATATCTCTTGCTAAACTCAACATGTAATATCTTACAGCTGTGCCTGGTAGAAGCGATAAAAGTCGGATGGGGCGTAATGCTCCTAATGCCTTAAAAAGTGATAAATATGGGTATCCATAAGCCATTAGGATAACATCAATCCAGTAAGATATTATAGAAATCATGTCTAAAACATTTGCGAAACTGTTCAAGTAAGCACGATGAGTGCTTTTCTTTGAGGGTGTAGTCGTGGTTCTAGAAAATGCAAAGGGCGAAGTATTCCCACCCTGTGGCGTTCCTCCCTCTTCTTTGTCTAGATGCTGATCTCTTTTTGAGAAGAGCGAATAAAATGGCAGCCAGATACGTGATTGTTTACTGCTTTTACATGGTGGAGTGATCAGACCATAGGCAACAATCTTACAAAAGGATTCGAGACTAAAAATGGTATGATCCAACGTTAAAAGAAGTATTGAAAAGTACTATTGGTACTTGCCTGTAAATGATTTGTATACATAATATAGGAAAATGCACCCACTGACCTCCAAGAGTAGACTTTTGATCGTTAGATGTTATCGGCGCACAAGCCAATAGGAACCAGTGAAGAAGCATCAAACAAAATGTGAATGTTTCAGTGTATCTATAAAAAAAAAAAAAAAGATTTTTGTGTAAGACAAGATGTATTTGTGGATCACAAATCATTGTATTTTACCTTGAGCGAATAAATAACCATAGGTTGCGACGAAACCAATTATTTGGGCTAAAAAGATGTAAGGAATATCCCTGGAGTGGATTAAGAGGTAATATTTGGTCAGGTATTGGTTGATTATAAAATGGATTTGGTGACACTGCTTCTCTATAGGGCGTACTTGATGTTTTGTCTCTAGATAACACGTGGTATAAGGAGTTGCTTTCATCTTCATTGTTTGTGTTTGTGGTTGAAACAGAAAGCCAAGATAATCTATTGTTTCCACTATGATTTGGTGACGAAGCAGGTTTCTTTATGTTTAAAGGAGAATAAATAGGTGAATTGCCTGCAATCTTATTATTCAATGGTGTTTGGGTATCATTTATATCTCTAATGAAATCAAATCTTTCTGCATCTGATATATCTTTTGATTCTGAAACTCTGGAATTCACAACTCTTTTTGCTGTATTGAGTAATAATTCTAATAAATAATGGTTGCTTTTTTGGCTATTTTTCAATATTTTCTCCTGTCGTAATTGTCTATAGTATCTATTGTTATGATGTTGATCAATATATCTGTGACGTTCATTTGAGCCGTTCATGTTGGGCAAAGTGTTATTGTTTTTATTTGATGTACCAGTAACAGATGTATCTGCCTTTTTAGATTTATTATTAGTTGAATCTGTGGCATGAGTAGTAAACGATTTCTGTCTGTTGTGCTGCCATAGATGTTGTTGATTCACTGATGAATTACTCTGTGTGTTTTTTTCAGATTCACTTTGATATGAAGGCTGCCGACGATGCCTTAAACCTTCCTTTTGGTTAGGCGTTGTGATACCTAACCCTGCTGTTACCCGCTCATCGATAGTTGTATCTTCAGGATAGCTTATCCCTAATGGATTAGAAACCCTATTATTGTGTTTTTCTTGTCTATGCAGTAGCCTTTCGAGCTTGTTTTTTCGTCTTAGTAAATCTTTTGTTAACGGTAAAGGAGTTGAAGGATTACTGCTTGATACTGATTTTCGATGTGCATTTTGATCAGGCGATAGGGTTTGAGAACTTTGACTACAGCTATTTATAGGAGATTCCTTAGTTGAATGCTGTTCATCAGGAGGAGCCTCTGTGAGTATAATTTGAGGAATAAAAGTTTGTTGTAAATCTCCATGTGATTCCACTAGCTGTGTTGCTTTTTGTATGTCAATTTCTTCATCGGAATCAATCATTTAGTTTAACAGCCATTAAAAGAAAGAAAGCCGAAAAAAAAAAGAAGAAAAAAAAAAAAAAGAAACACTGATTTTAAGACTAAAAATCTCATCTTAGTGTAATAATTTCCTGCACACACTGATAATTGTTTTTATGCAGTAAAACTCAATTTATTACTGTTTCTTTAGCACTATCACAAAAGATATGATCAAGATAAACACACAATGCTTATTTATAAACTAATATTAGCATACAAAAATAAGTCAATGCTTTTTTAGAGCTGGTTTTGTAATAAATTTCCTTAATGGTAGTATTTTTTTTATTGGTCCAAGTATCCGATGGTTGTATAGCAAAGAAAGATGATCATGAATATAGATTTCTCTTTTTATAAATATTTACAGCAATTGATTTATAAATTTTATTAAAAAGATGAGATTTACCAATCAACTTTATGATTGATATTAACTATAAGAAGCAATATCTATCATTTACACCTAACACTTTATATATCGAAATACTCGTAATATAATAATTAGCATGACCCTTGTTTGTACCAATCTCTTGAAACACAGCTTATTATTTTTGGTATAGGATTAAATAAGGTTATTTTCAAAAAAAAAAAAAAAAAAAAAAAAAAAAAAAAAGGTTAAAAGACGACCTTGAGATGGCAGCAACACTTTGACTTCTCAAACTGTTGAAACTTGTTCGCAGGTTGCAGGCTATCAGGAACAGATGAGGCATTCAATTATATTCTTTGATTATTGCCTTTAGAAAAAAAGGTACACTACTTTCGAAATATTTATCACATTTTCTTAATTGACCGATGTAATCTTTCTCATTTTAGTTTTAAATTCTCGTTTGAAAATCTTTTCGTTTATTTGTAAAACACATAAGTTTTTGGCACAAAGGTCCTGTCTAGCACGCTATTAATCGCTTTTTGGTTGACAAAGACACCATGAATATCCCTGTACTCCATGAGCTCAACTTTTATTTTATCGTATGGCTTCCTTTTTGAGACACGTTTTCCAAACAGTGATTTCTTCACAAATTGCTTCTTATTCCCCCCCCTCTGTCCTTTTCTTTTTTCTGCTCTTGCTCACAAAAGTGATTTTTAGCTTCTTTTATGTTTCATTTGATCTAACTTGGGCAACTATGATGCCTTGGAACATTGCGTGTTTATTTAACCTCTGAGCAAAAGTATTGTTTGATCGTAATACTAAAATAGTAAATCATTTTATTTTTTTTTAAAAAAAAGATCTTGGTTCAAATCAAAGGATCTCATTAGTAAATTTAGACTGCAAGTCTAATTATATCTTTTGAAATAATACGTTTGGGCGAATGTCTTCATACTGTCTTTATTAAATTAGAATCGAATACGAATAAGGTTAAAAACATATTGAAGGAGTTGAGAGAAAATGTTCAACTTGTTTTCAAAACATAAAAAGGCACTGATCTGGTTACAAATAGGATTGTTTGGGATCTCTGTGGATTGATCAGACACTTAAAAACCTTTAAAATACCAAAGTATTCTTTTCTTTCCCCCCCCCTTTATCCCTACAGTAATTTCATCCCAACAAACAAATAAATGAGCAGTGCTGAACAGAGATTATGAACACGTGATACAGTATTGTCCTTTGTTGTGAACGAATCATCAAGCAAACTCGTTAACTAAGAACAAGCAATATACAAATCATGATAGAGAAGCTACCTTGCTATTTACAGACAAGTTTTCAATAAGGATATGCCTTAAACTAGATGTGACCATTTTGATCAACATTGAAATTGTGAATGTTTGCAGTTGAGAATGAAATCAATTTGTACACTAAAGTATCTGTTGTTGTTTTAATAAGTTACAAAGGCTGTTTCTGAACAGAATAGGAAAAGAGAGATGGTATGTTCTGGTTGGCTTTTTGGGATTTTAAAAAAGAAAAGGGACTCTAAGCTTGATATGAAATAGATGATTTTATTCAATAAAAGAAGAAAGGGGAAGAGAGGGAAGGAGATGAGATGGTTGTAAGATGATTTACTTTTGTACACAGATCATAGGTTTTGCATCAGGAGGCATACAGTTATTCCAACAAGTCACTGAACAAAACCTGACTCTTCTTACCACTGCTGGATGCCCACCAAATTCTTTGACTTGGACAGAAGTAACCCATTCATTCACAAATGGCTTATGACAGTGTGAACATGTCTTTGTATATTTCAAACCTTGAGCGAGATGGTCTGGCAAGTGTTGAAGTGAGAGACCAGGATGATGAGTGAGGACAGTACGGGCAGCGATCTCACAAAGAGAAGGAAGTAATTGGATATCAGAAACGAAATCATCTAGGCTAGAGTCAAGTGAAGCAAGTCGAGGTGAATTGATCTTGACTGGACTGATCGCGATTCCAGTGAGGATATCTTGATGACCATAGGATGGTCTGGGACGATGCATGTTGAGTTGTTGTGCATGAAAAGAGAGTTCATGATCAATGATGGCATCATCATCTTGGTGTGACGGTTGATCACGGATAGAGGAACCCTGATCAGTGAGGTTACGCCGACCGAGTGAAGGAGAAGAAGCAGGTGATGAAGAACGTGATAGGGCTTTCTGAGTCATTTGCTTTAAAATTTGAGTGTAAGTGTCTTGAGTTTTATTTTGTGAATCAGGGTGACTAGGTCGAGTGAGAGGGTTTCCGGTGATTAAGAGAGTGGTAGATGACATGTTTTCTAATATCTCTGAGGGTAAGATACAGAGTAGATTGTCACTGATATCGAGTGATTTTAATTGTTGAAGGTTCATTAAATCAGAAGGTAAACTGGTAAGATTATTTTTGGATAAATTAAGAGATACAAGACGATTGCAGTGAGCTATAGTGTTTGGGATATAGTCAAGATGATTATTCGATAAATTGAGGGTGTTTAAGGTTGGTATGACAAAATGATTTGGTATAGAGCTTAGTTGATTATTAGAAATATCCAACTCTTCTAATTGTGACATGTTGATAATATCTTTGGGTAATTTAGTCAATTGATTTCCACCATAAACAGATCCTAATTCTAAATGCTTCATGTGAGCCCAGTGATGTAAACTAGATGGCAGTTGATCGATTTGATTAGCAGCAATACGTAAAGTGACCAGATTACGTAAATTGATAGGCATTTCATGAGGTATAGTCTTTATCTTGTTTTGAGACAGATTTAATACTTGTAGAGATTGTAATTTGTATAGTTCGGTTGGTATGCTATTTATCTGATTGGATACTAAATTTAATATCTTCAAATTCTTTAAATGTATGATTTGTGAAGGTAAAGAAGTCAATCTATTTCTTGATAAATCTAATTCTGTAATATTCAAAAAACAATAGTTTAAAGATTGTAATTCGTATTTCAATTGATTATTATTCAATCCACGTCGTCTTAACATAATAATTTCATCTTGATTAGAACCCAATACAGCTTTATTTTGTTTTTTAAACATCTTTTTTGAGACGATAGAATCCAGTGAGTTATTTATACATGATTCAATATTCACAAGATGTTGATTAAAAGATTGGTTTTCTAGTGGGATTACACCAGTTAATAATTTACCATCCAGTAATAAATTGGGTATGTTTGGTGGCATAATAAAAGAATATAAAATGTATGAAATTTTTATCAGATGAAATAAAGAAAATAAAAGTGAACCAAAAGATTGTAAAGTTATCTGATGTTTATCGGTGATTGAAATTAAATATCTTAAAAGTTATTATCAGATTTAAACCTTTTTTTTTTAAAAAAAAAAAAAAAAAAAAAAAAAAAAAGAGAGAGAGAGAATGAGAAAAGAGAATAAGAGAGAGAGAGAGAGAATAAGAGAGAGAGATGAAGGATAAAAGTGCTTAGGATCAGGTTGAATCAATGCTTTGTCATGTTTTGTATTAAAGCCTAGTTTATTTGTTGAATAAAAAGCCAGTGACAAATAAAAAAAAGGGGGGGGGGATTGAGATGAAGTGATTGAATTGACAACGACTGATTACTTATTCTACAGTTTTTATTATTATTTGTGCAGCAGTTTTAAATAATTGTCAGTGCACATATTGTTGATGATAATGACAAGTGTAATTAAAAAAGGTGAGAGAGAATATGGTATTCATTATCTCTTATTTTTATACTTTATTAAAGCTACTCTTTAAATAAAAATAGATTTCGTCAACTCTTATATTTTTAATTGTCATTTTACATTATTATTATTGATATCATTCCTCACTGAAAAAATAAAGATAAATGGTATCCAACAGTATCCATCTACGCTAATAATAAATATGTTGCCAAATTTTATATTACAACACTTTGGAGTGTAGATACCGGAAAAAACCGTTCAGAAAAATTTAAAAAAGTGGACTTGAATAAAAATTTATCTTTTCCGATTATCTAAAGATTAAAGTATTATTTGCTTTTTATGAAAGAATAAATATTTCAAATATAAATCATTCTCTGATAATAATAAAATAGAGTAACAATCTTGATATTCAGATAGACTTCTATAAAATCATCCCACTCTTTAATCATTTATCTTTAGAGATAATAAAAGAGATAAAAAGCCACCGTAAAAAAAAAAAAAAAAAAAAAAAGAGAGATGTTCCTGTCAAACTCAAATGAATTCCGACAACTCATAGCTGTAAACGATTTGTGATTGGTTGTTTTGTGCGAAATTAGTCACTTTGCTCCATGATGGGCGGTGTACAAGGACTACAACAAAAAACCCAAAAATGAGATGATTGGCTACCCAAGTTTTGCCCCACATTTTATGATATTTAAAGCCTATCTTTTTCAATTTCTTTTCCTTTTTTTCCCGTTCTTCTTTTTATAATAAAAATAGATGCAACGCATATTGACTCGTGCTGCTGTGGTTCCTCATGTGCGTTTGATACCTCGAAGCGTACTGTCTTATACCAAGTTGAGTTGTAGACAATTATCAACCATTCCAAAACAAAAGAGAGTAAATCAGATCCCATTCAAGACTATCTCTGCCAGTGTTGCCTTGACTACTTCCTTGTATTTTTACTCTCGCAGTATTGCTGAAGCAGAAGCTTTGGTCAACAATTCTTCCTTGACTAAATCAAGCCCTGGCGCAACCATATCTGAGTTACAAGATAAAGATAACAGAATTGCCGTTCAGGCTAAAACAACTCAAGAGCTTGCTATGGCCCTCTTTGTCTATCGTCTCTGTGCTTTTCCTTGGTTGGTAGATGCTGCTCCTTTTATCATTTCTACTGCTGAAAGACTTCATTTACATGCACCTGTCTATTGGTTCATTAAGCAAACATTTTTCCGTCATTTTTGTGGTGGTGAAACCTCGGAAGAGTGTATCTCCAGTATGGATAAATTAGCGCACTCTGGTATCAATTGTATCTTGGACTTATCTGTTGAGGCTGATTTACATGTTGATAAAGAAAGACCTAAAGAAAATGGACTTGGTAAATACTTTCATGATGAGCAACAAGCTGATGTTATCTTGAAGATGATCAAGACTTGTATTCAAACCGCTGCTGGTGGTGGTATGTCTAACGCGATGGTTGCTGTCAAGGTCACTGGTTTTACTGCACCTGAATTATTATTGCGTTTAAATCAAGCTATCGTTGCTCTTGACCAATCCTTTTTAAAATACCAAAAAGATGGATGCATCGATGCTCACGGTATTGAGCAAGTAGTTCAAGATATCTTGCCTCCTGCTGAAGGTCAAGAACAGCAAGCTCAAAGAATGAGTATCATTGAACATTTAAAAAATGAAAAGGGTACTTTGGACTTGTTGGAATTTAGAAAATTATTTCACTTGCAGGGCCCAGGTCGTGATGTCTGGTGGAAGACGAATCAAACAGATTCTAAATTATTAAACTCAGAAGATCTTGAAGCTTATGATCGTATGATGAACCGTGTTGATGAAGCCTGCTCTTTGGCTCATCAACTCAAGGTGGGTATCATGGTGGATGCAGAACAATCTTACTTTCAGGATGCTATCGATCATGTCGCTATTACTCTTCAACGTAAATACAATCGCCGTATTGAAAATGAGCAACATGGTCCTACTATTTATAACACATGTATGAATAAGCTTACAGAAGAAAGAAAAAAGGAAATGATACTAAAAAATATCTATTAGATCAAATGTATACAAAATCTGCTCAAGGAAGAATGGAATTGGATGAAGAATTATCCAGACGTGAGAATTATGTATTTGCAGCTAAATTAGTGCGAGGTGCTTATATGGTATCGGAACGTAAAAGAGCATTAGACATGGGCTATCCTTCTCCTATTCATGACACACTTGAAAACACACACGATTCTTATAACGGTGGTGTCAAATTCTTATTGAACAAATTGCGTCAACACCAACAATCAACAAATGAAGCTCTTTCTGTTTATAATTCACCTATTGTTTTTATGGTTGCTAGTCATAACCGTGAATCAGTCATGTTGACAGTGGAAGAAATGGAAAAGAACCAAATCTCACCACACTCTGGTATCGTCTTGTTTGGCCAATTATTTTCTATGCAAGATCAAATCTCTTATACTCTATCTCGTCATGGCTATGCTAGTTACAAGTACTTGCCTTATGGTATGATTGATGAAGTCATTCCTTATTTACTTCGTCGTGCACAAGAAAATTCTGCTGTCCTTGGTGGACCTGGTGTGGCTCATGAACGTCAATTGATTTGGGATGAATTAAAGGGTCGTATCACTGGTAAGGCTTCACCTGAAGTCACTATTACTCCCAGTACTCCTGGTAGTGAAACAAATACTACTTCTGCTTAGAAACAAAAAAAAAATTTGTGTTTATTTCCCTTTTGTAAATAACATTCCCCCCCCCTTTCCTTCCCTCCCTTTTATGGTAATAAAAAAAAGATCTTTGTAACACCTTAACTTTATCTTTGTCACCGTTTTTTTTAGCAAATTTGAGAAAAGCTCGGGGATTAAAAAAAAGTCAGATTTGATAAAAATACAGGATTTTAGTCTTAATTGGTACGCTTGATTTTTTTTGGTACGACTCCAAAATAAATTTGGCACACTTTATTATTTTTTTTTTTTTTGTTAGTACTAAATCTTTTAGAAATTAACATGGACTACATTAATTATATACCTCCAAGCGACTATTATGTTAGTGACGATGAGTCTGAAGAACAGATGGAAGATGTGGCCTATCAATACGGCGACATCGAAAAAAATAATCGACTTCGATTCAGTTACTGAAATCCCCAAAGTGGGACACAAGCATAGAGATCGACACCATTACGGAAAACTTAAAAACTGTGTCTGTTGATGATGATAAAAAGTACAAGAAGTACTCACCCGAGCAAGTTCGTTTGTTTATACAAATAATGCAAGACGAAGGCACTACTGTACCTAAAGCGGCAGTACGTTGTAGTATTCCTCGACAAAGTGTTTACAGGCTGCTCAATGAGTTTAATGATAGCAACGGTAGTGTATTGCCTAGTTTTGCTCCGAAAGTCAAAAACAGAGGTACAAAACGAAAGCTTTTTCCTCAGCACACCCTTTTTTTGATCCAGTACCTTGACAACCACCGGTCCTCAATCATCTCTCGAAGTGCTGGAATCCCTTCCATCTTGAAATGTTTTATTCTGTGAAATTTTAGTTTTTTATTCAATGGATTCTTCTGCAAAGGTTATTTGTCCCGTTTGTGGCGAATCTTTTTCTTCAAAACATAATTTCAATCTTCACAAGTACCGTCTTCACAGCAAAAAAGTAACAGTCGAGCTGAATGGTGGTGAGTAACTTTTTTTTTTTTTTTCTTTTTTATTAGAAATACCAATGATTAATTAGTTAATTAATCAATAGAGTCATCAACTATTTTTCGAAATGGTAGTGGGGTTTTTGACGGGATTCTTGAATAAATTTCTCCTCCGAGAATAAGAAGCGACTTGCCCCTGTCCACAAGGATAGCTTCTTCAAGAAGTGTTGCTGCAATTTTTGGCATTATAGGACACAAAGTCCAGCTCCAGTTTAACCACGATGCAGTTTTTTCGTCTAATTCAAGATGATGAGATTTGGATAATAGATTTTTACAGTAACTGTCTAATATAATGTTGCGAATTGAAGTTGATGGTGGATCAGGTTGACTCTCTTCTTCATCAACAAACTTTCTCTTCTTTGGCAAAGAAAAGACCAGCGGTGTTTGGTTTAACTCGATGATGGTATTGATGATCTTTTTGTTAGCTAGTAGGTTATATTCTTTGCCTTCTTGGTCAACAATTGCTATTGGATCAAGATCTCCCAATTCCGCGACTAGTAGCTTCTTTCCTTGTCCTTTTTCTGATTCACCCATTGCATCGAACGCAGACAATACAGCTGTATGATGGTCGTGTCTAACATCGTCTTCTTTATTAGGAACAGTGGGCGCCGCTGATACTGGAATCGACCTATTAGCCTTCAAAGTGAAATCCAAACAATCATCCTGGACCACACTATCGTCGTCAGAATCGGCTTCAGTTTCTTCTTTATCATGGCTGTCTTTTACGTGTCTCTTCAAAGTATCGGGAGCTTGGTAGTAAACGCCATCACAATAGGGACAAGCAAAAACCCCACTACCATTTCGAAAAATAGTTGATGACTCTATTGATTAATTAACTAATTAATCATTGGTATTTCTAATAAAAAAGAAAAAAAAAAAAAAAGTTACTCACCACCATTCAGCTCGACTGTTACTTTTTTGCTGTGAAGACGGTACTTGTGAAGATTGAAATTATGTTTTGAAGAAAAAGATTCGCCACAAACGGGACAAATAACCTTTGCAGAAGAATCCATTGAATAAAAAACTAAAATTTCACAGAATAAAACATTTCAAGATGGAAGGGATTCCAGCACTTCGAGAGATGATTGAGGACCGGTGGTTGTCAAGGTACTGGATCAAAAAAAGGGTGTGCTGAGGAAAAAGCTTTCGTTTTGTACCTCTGTTTTTGACTTTCGGAGCAAAACTAGGCAATACACTACCGTTGCTATCATTAAACTCATTGAGCAGCCTGTAAACACTTTGTCGAGGAATACTACAACGTACTGCCGCTTTAGGTACAGTAGTGCCTTCGTCTTGCATTATTTGTATAAGCAAACGAACTTGCTCGGGTGAGTACTTCTTGTACTTTTTATCATCATCAACAGACACAGTTTTTAAGTTTTCTGTAATGGTGTCGATCTCTATGCTTGTGTCCCACTTTGGGGATTTCAGTAACTGAATCGAAGTCGATTATTTTTTTCGATGTCGCCGTATTGATAGGCCACATCTTCCATCTGTTCTTCAGACTCATCGTCACTAACATAATAGCCGCTTGGAGGTATATAGTTAATGTAGTCCATGTTAATTTCTAAAAGATTTAGTACTAACAAAAAAAAAGTAATCCGTCCCAACTTCTATTTTCAGTTCGTACCAAAAAAAAAAAATAACTTGTACAAGGGATCTATTTAATCTTGAAATAAAAAAGATTGGCTTGTATAATCCAACTTGAATAACCAAAAACATAGCTATTCTGACAAGTATTTACAAAAGATTATTTCAAAGGAATACTTGAATCATACTTACATTAAAGATCAAACAATTCACATTATCCATATTTTCAATAATCATATTTACCCTTTCTTTTGTTAAAGTAATCCTTTTTGTACCAAATGAAACACGCACAGCAACTTGTCAACAGTCAATGATTACAAGTTGAAAAAGAATAGAGTCACTTTATCCATACAAGTATTTTAAATACTATCAAATGAATAGGTTCTAACTGATTATGATATGATTTAATAAATCAATAGTAACAAAAATGTATGTTTTACTAATAATAAACCCATCATTGTCTGTTGTTCATCGTAATAACCCAAAAAAAAGGGAGCTTTTTCTTGAAATTCATTTTAAAAGAATCAAAACTGACAACATAATCATTGCATTTAACGTGCTTTTATACTCCCTATTATAAATTAACTGAACTTGTATACTTCTTTCATACTCTCTTCATATCCCAATGATACAGTAATATACTGGTTGATTCATCAAAGATGATATAAATAGTAGGTATCTTAGTCTGACTGCAATTCACCGTTATCTTTTTTAACTTGGACATGACTGCCAGCAACGTCGTTTTTTAACCCACTGTAAGTTTCGTAATGCTACCAGTCTTTTGTTATCAAAAAATGAAGCTGTATAATCAAACTGAAGATGGACCGCGTAGGAAAATGACTCATGATGAGTGCAGTTGATATCATTAATCTAATAGTTGTTTACTTTATCACCAAAAGGAAAAAAAAAAAAAAGAGAACTACGAGAGCTTTTTCAAGGAGACAAAAGTAAAGATGATGGCTGCTGAAAAGTAGGGTGCATTTGAAATTCTGGATGAAAAAATATTGATCCATAAGAGATGCCCTTACTCAGTAAACAACACCTTCTTTTCTTCTTTTTATTAGTTTACTATCATCATGCGTTGAAAATAGAAATCTCTTTAGAAAGCCTTCTTTAATAGAAACAATTATGTTTAGAAATCAAATTTTATACTTTATAAAATACACATATCTGATGATCACTAAACAGTTCATAGCGATATTATTAAAGTCTTAAAAGCATTGTAATATAATCGCAATAAATGATTTGTCTCTGATAGTTTTTTTTTTTTTTTTTTTTTTTTTTTTTTTTTTTTTTTTTTTTTTTTTTTTTTTTTTTTTTTTTTTTTTTTTTTTTTTTTTTGAAAAAGCATACGACCTTGATGACAGTGAATACTGCAAAGAAAGATTTTCTTACATAGTTGGAAGCTTTATAACAAACTTTCAAATCAATAACAGAAAATATTAACGTCGAAAAGAATCAATTCAGAAAAGATTTCCAGCAGCCTTGAAAACGATGAGAACGGATCACATTACTCAAGAAAGAATAACAGAGGTAAACAAGCTATGGCTTATTTTTATTTTGAGTCGAATATTTAACTTGATATAATGTTTATAGCAAAAAGCAAATGCCTATACCAGCTTGACTAAATGTGCTTTGATAACCACAAAATTTCAATGATACCCACAGCATCTGTTAGTGTTTCTGCCACAACAAGTTCCGTTCCTGGACCTAGGTTTACTTTGGGTGAGAAAAGAAAGTCCACTGAAGCACCATCAAATTCATCGATCAGGAAAAGAAATAAATAGTTAAAGATTTTAAAGGTCTGTCAGTAAAAGAACAAATGTAGCTACTCTAAAAATACCAGTGCTTGATTTTATTTTCTCCTAAAAACAGTGGAGAAAACAAATTTTGAATTTGACTCGCCCAAACAACTTGCCCCAAAAATATAAAACTACACCATTGGACTTTATATTTAGCTTGATGATGACGGCAGTCAAACAAGAAAGACAATTTTTAGCTGATCTATCAAGCTATAGATCGATTTCTGATGTAGTAGTATTGATATGAACAATACCCCCCATCAAAGCAGCAAACCCGTTCACCTACAATTTTCTATCCCAAAACTGTGTGCTGAACAAATGTTATACTGCAGTAAACTATTGAGTATTGACCTTTGGGAACCTAAAGTGTTAATTTAAGAGCATAAAGAATGCTGGTATCAAACCAACTTGTATTCTGATGTCTTTGATAGCATTATATTTATTTGAAAAACAATTTACCACAAAAAGGCAAGGTGATGTAAAATCAATGTAAGCAAGTAACCGAGTATTTTCATTTAGGTCAGAATGTTATGCCTTTATTATAAAGGCATTAAAGAAATTAAAACCTTGCACCCAATAGAGAAAGACATCGAATTTGATTTTTTTATTTACTAATGCAAATTACGGGAACGTGTTCTCTTGTGAGGACAAACAACACTGATGCTAATGAGGCTGATATTGTGAGCGACATTAAAAATGGCAGAAAATCAAAAGAAACTCTTACACATTGATCAAAATCTTTGCCATTGTTCTACTGCATCGAAAAAAAAATTGAAGTACTGAGTGGACAATTTCACGAGTTATGATTTACTGTCTATGACCCTAGAATGTTGGCAAATGGAAACATAGCGCATTATCAGAAAGTTAGAGCCAGTATCTTATCGTTACCCACCAACAATTATGTCTGAATTGCATATTTTTTGTTGGTATAATCTCACTACAAGTAATTTTGTGCGTAAGCGACATTAATACTTTTTTTTTTTTGAAGAAACATTCTGTTAAACGTATGCAAACTGGATGCCATACTTGATGCTAGCTTGAAAGACAAGACTTCTTTTTTTTCCAGCTGATTTCATAATGTAAGCAACATCTTCTTTTGAGAAGATACCTCAGTATCAAAAGTATCAGATGAGAGTAAAAAAAAAAAAAAAAAAAAAAAAAAAAGTAGCTTCTTCTTGATTTTATACATTCTTATAAAGACGAAAAACTATTAAAACATCATTTTATGAAAGTATATAAATACATTTGCGATAAATAATTAAATATTCCTTTTTAACACACAATAAATAACCTAAGGATTTGAAGAAATATAAAGGACTTTTTGTCTGATAACGTCTTTTATTACATAAGAATCTCATTGTGATAACAGGATTTGAGTTCTTTATGAGGCAAAACGATACAATTACGAATGATTGTTTCATCCATCACAGTCACATCCTTGCCCAAAATCGTAATGCTTTGGCTTTTAACTCCATTTTTCATCATCGAGTTATCCTCTCCATAGACTGGACATCCTTCTACTCTTGACCATGAACCAATTCGACTATTCCAGCCAACAATAGAATGAAGAACACAACTTGCTTTCTATAAAAGACATGAGTCAACATGAACATATTTCTTCTTTGTTTTATACATTACTCCAATATGAACATTATCTAATATGATACTGTCCTTTACTCTCACACCTTGCATAATATGTACGCGAGGGCCAATAGAAACATTAGGTCCAATCTACAGATTGCACTTAGTCTTCATTGGTTACATTTGATTTTTTGTTTTGTTACCTTTGCAGTAGGATCTACTTGAGCAGAAGGATGTATGTAAACAGCGCCTATAATCTCAGGCCCACCCGGTATATTCTTTGCAAGACGATCCGAGTCCTCACGAGCTGCTGCCTCAAGATAAAGCGCGTTAGCAGCAATAGCAGAACTATTTTTATACATCAATTCATGGTTTTTTCTACAATGCTATCCTTATTTACCCAGCCGTTTTAATCTGTCTCCAAAATTGCTTTGTAACATATACATATAAATTACTATTTTCAGTCAAAGATCTCAAAACATCCTGCTCTAATCTTAACTCATCGTTGGAGCTTGACATGAAGAAATCACTTTGTTCTTCGTTTTCCTTTCGATCCAATGCCTTCTTCATTTCTGCAAACACAGCAACATCAAATAAGAAAACACCGCAAGAGATCAAATCAGAAATGAATGTTTCAGGTTTTTCAACATAATGAAGGACTCGATTGGTATCTGAGTCAGCTACCAAGCAGCCATAACGAGTGGCCTCAGTAGGAGGTACTTTGGTACCCAACATAGTACACACACCACGATGCTTCATATGAGCTGTCAATATTTCATCAAGTGGGAAAGAACAGGCAATATCAATATGCATTACAAAAAATTGCTTTGTTTGTCCCCGCAAGATCTCATCACGGAAATGATAAATGCCTCCTGCTGTACCCAACGCTTGATATTCGTGAAGGTAACTAAGAAACACGCAATATATGTCAACATCTTTTTCTCTCCCTTTTTTTTTCTTTTTTATACCGAATGTTGAGATGAGGAAATTCAGTAGCAGCAGTTTCAATGTAAGGCGCAAAGACTTTGTCTTCAAATAAACCAATAATTAACACTTCCTTGAGACTTTTTACCTTTGAAAGAGCGTCAAGATGATGGTAAATGAGAGGGCGACCAGCAATTGGAAATAACGGTTTAGGACAGTTCAAAGAAAGAGGCCTGAAACGTGTGCCTCTAGAAGGCCCACCGACAAGAATAACAGCTTTTGATTCAGACATACCGAATATGTATAAAAAAAAAAAAAAAAAACTACAGTCGTTCCAACGCCAAAGGGCAGCTTTTTTAAAAAAAGGGCGGGTAATGAATTTTTTCAGAAGACGGTTTTTTAAATTCCAAAGGGCGTTTTTTTTTCTCAAAGTTCGTTTTTTTTTTTATAAGAGATAAGATGACTACTCGTTTTTATTATGAAGACGGTCAAGGTAGAATGGTTGATGAGCAAGGAAACGATGCTATGGACTGGGTTGAGGAAGCCATCCCTTTCCATTTAAAAACTTTATCTCGTATAAGAGAGTACTGTGAAAAGCAAGAAGATGAACAGTTATCGTCTCAAGAGGACCTAAAAAATCTTGATAGTGATATGGAAGATGTTATAGCCACAGTTAAATAGCAGATAAAGAGTTATCAAAGATACTCTAATGAGCAAAAGCTTCTATTTGTGTATTATAACCGAATCAAGCTACTTAATGCAGCTAAATCCGGGCGCTTAGCAGGCAGTATAAGCGAGCGAACAGCACAAAAATGGGCCAAAAAACTCAAGGAGGACAAAGACTGGAATATTTTTGAGAAGTAGCCCAATTTGGTTAATAGAGCAAACCCACAATTGGATGATAGGCACAAGCTTCACCTCCTCACTTTTACGACAACTGGCCACAGGCACGAATCGTTGATGCAATGGGCTCCCTCACACAAAAATTCTCTGATCTTAGTGTGAAGAAGAGTACAGTCCATAACTTTTTGAGAACCGAGTGTAATTTTTCCTTCAAAAAGCTGACAACTCAACCAGCTGCTAGAAATAGTACAACCAAAATTCAAGATCGCAAGGATTGGGTTATTAAGCAGAGTGCAACGGGTATGAACTATTTGGAAAATTGTGTTTTTATTGATGAGTCCGGGTTTAATATCAACATAAGGCCACCTAGTGGATGGTCATTGAAAGGAAAGCCAGCTGTTACAGACACTCCTACCAACAGAGCTGTTTCTCACACTGTATTAGGTGCTATCACGACAAAGTTTGTTGTTTCTATGAAACTTCGAAATCCCCAAGAAGAAACCTCAAAACGAATCAAAATTGACTTCAGTAATCGTAAAAGGAAAGCACTAGCTCAAAATAAAAAGCCAACTTCAAAAGGTACTGTCACTGGTCATTATTTGAAGTTTCTTGAAAAAACCATGGATGAGATGGATTGTTTTCCCGAGCTAAAAGGCTACTATATTGTAATGGATAATGCACTCATTCATACAGCGGGCCAAATTGATGAAATGATAGTTACAAGAGGGTACAGGAGTATCTACATTCTTCCTTACTCTCCTGAGCTTAATCCAATAGAGCAGTTTTGGTCAATTGTCAAAAATAAGGTCAAGCGAAGTTCGTTCGAAGCTACTGAGGATTTGGCTACTCGGATTGCTGAAGCTTGTAATTGTGTTCCTCCTAAGCACCTACAAGCATTTGCTCAGCACTCTGTTAATTGTTTTGAGATTTGCTTACGTGGTGAACCATTATAAACATTGTTCATTTCAATTAATAAGAAAATATAGTGTTACGCTTTGAAAATAAATGAAAAAAAGCTTGAAGTAACGAACTTATAGAAAAAAACAGCCCTTTGACGTTGGAACGACTGTACGTCATTCATTTTACATTTTTTGACGGTATTTGAAATCAATCGTGAAAATTGATAGCCTACCAAGATTTAGCTTTTCCCACGTAAAATTTTAAAAGCTAAGGATAATCATCATTTAGAACTACACAATTTTATTAGAACATCATAGAAGATGGGGCTTGATCGATAAAAAGATGACAAAAGGTTGCTGTTTGATGAAGGATTTAAAAGTCAAATGGTTTCGCTGCTCCACTCAGTTTTGTGAGATGAGATAGCTATCCTTGCTATGATAAATTCCGTTGACTTGCGGTGGCAAATGATTACATTTGCTGTTGCTTTATGATGGACATCCCAAAACTGATACTGCTTTCAATCATTTAATATTTGTGTACATTTGTTTTGATGGTAATACTCATTTTTTATTTATTCATCTGGGGTTTAAACATGGCTTTCTTGGTTTTTCATGATGATAGAAACACATAATTTCGCCTTATGTTCTTTTCAACAATACAAGACGATTATTAAAAGTTTGATCTGAATCTTTGAAAGCAATTGGTCTACTTTATCAAAAAATAAAAACTATTTTCCGCTATATATATATACTGGCATCTTTATTACCCGTTTTTTATTTCTTCCGTGCCACTACCTTCTACTCGGAACCAAGTGCTACTGGAAAATATTTGAGACAGCAACGAAATGAGGACTTGTACTGGCTGTTTTATTTGGGTTTTGATTTGGAATTCAAGATTTACAGATATATTTTATCGATTGTTGTCTTGTTTCTATATTGTTTCTATGTTATCAATGATAAAAAACATTTTAGACAGGTTTTACAGCTAAGTTGGGGATTCCTCAAGTTTGCTACAATCCTCGAAAGCTATAAAGATGCCGTTTTCAAAATAAAAATAAAAAATGTCATGCTTTAAATAATGGTATCGCTAGTTATTCTGATATATAGTTAAAAAAAAAGAGCCCCCTATTGTTTATTATAATAAAAGAAAAGAAAGCCATTGTTGAGGACATCTATAGCATAACCATATTATACTAATATTCGATATGATAAGCTATACATTATAATGTATAGCTTATTTTTTATTTTTATTTTTATTTTTGATGTTTGTAAAGTGTATATGACAGTCGCTTTCCTCTTTTTCTTCTGGCAACAAGATACCATAGCCTTCACCCTTTACAGGCTTCTGTATTTCGGTGCTTACCATTTCGACTAGCGAAAGGCGCGACCTACTACTGCCTCCAAGCATTCTTTGTATTTCATAACTATCATGCTCTTCCTTCATAGCCTTCAAGATGTTGTGAACATGTTCTAACTTCATCTATTTTTTTTTATCGAAAAATTAATTTTTTGAATTTTGGTGTACTTATAATAATACTAGTTGGGCATACCTTTAAGCACCAGAGCAAATTCCCCATGGCAATGATATTTTTAGTATCATCCATTGATTTTGGTATTTGGCACTTGAACACCTTATTTGAAATATACAGCTTATTTGAGCAAAGCTCCAACACCCACAAATGAAGCCAACCCTCTATTAACAGTAGTTAGATGTGATTAGTTATTAGGATCAAATAATAAATAAAATTATTTACCCATTGCATGCAAATAAGGAGTTTGGAGTTTCATTGCTGTTTCTTCGGTAGCAAAAAAGTATTTTTTAAAAGCTGCATTAAAAATCGACAATGCACCAAACGTACACTTGATATGATCGTAACCATACTTCCATTTTTCGTTCAACATCAACTTTCCAGAGGTTTCAAGTAAAAACATCTCATTATCTTCTTCATCAACTATACACCCATCTGCGTTGTATTTTTCTTGAGAAGACTTCAAAAGGTATTCTCCAGGTAAAAACTCCAGCAGTTCCATCGATTCAATTGAAACTTCAACTGCCGGCCAAACTAAAAGTCTACTGAAATTTGATTCACTAATATTAAGACGCTTGTAAAGATTTCTTTTTTTGAATAACAACAAGCAGAATCGGAAGTATTCTTCGACAAAATCTACTTGTTCTTTTACAAGCTCTGATTTTTCATCCTGGGAATCAATTACAGCAGATTCGACTTCTTTCCAGGCTCTAGTTTTCATATAATCGAGTATTTTGCTACAATATGAAAAACAAGATATAAAAGGACTTTCAAAGGTATATTCTTCAGTCAAACCAATTTAACGGTTTCCTCAGTCGGTTCAACGTGTCTGCCTGAGTGTTCAAAATCCCCGGAATATGTTGATACATTATCTTGATGTTGTGCTGGTTGCATATTTCTTGTATTTGAATTGCAAGGTCTTGTAAGATCATTGAGGTCGTTCCCCCTGATTTGGTTGTATACTTCAAGGCGGTTATGTTGTCTGAATAGATCTTTATCGTTGAGTTTTTGCATTTTACTGCGTGGTGCTGAATTGCAAACAAAATCGTCTTCAGTTCTCGTACGTTTATTGAATGGTTTTTCTCTTCCTGGTTCCAAAATCCTGAAGCTGTTATCAGTTCCGAGCTGACTCTCTATCCACTGTTTGCTGCATCTACGTGAATGATCGTCTTTGGGTTCTCTGCTTGAATCCTTTGGATTGGAAGACCATTCTTTTGTGTTATGAAGGTTCCCACCAACGTAACTCCTGAAGACTGGTATTTGACAATTTGCAATTTGCTTTCCAGTTCTGGTGAATCTGGTGTAATGTTCTCGACAGGTCCCATTGTAGGTATCTTATGTGTAGTAGAGCTTCTTCTGCTGCTGGAATCATGGAATTCATCTTCCCTAGTAGACCTGCTATCCATCTGCACGTTTTCTTTGGAAAAGTAAGCAACTGTCGAATCCTCTTCATTAGGTTAGTAATCTTCAAAGATGGTACTGATATCATCATTGCTTTGCTGTTGAACGCAAAGCCCAAAAACTCCTGAGTTTTTGATGGAATGAGAATACTTTTTTTGTAATTGATTATGAAGCCTAGTTTTTTTAGATGATGACTTACTTTGTTCGTTGCCTGGTCCATCTCTTGTTTCGTCTTTGCCAGGATGTAAATATCGTCCAAATAATAAATGATGCGAATTCCTTCTTTTCTTAAAGGTTCGATAGCATAACGCATGATTTTGAAGAAAATCCTTGGTGCTACACTGAGGCCGAACGCTAGGGATTTGTATTGGTAAACAGTTCCTTCGTTCTCGAAGCTTAAAAAATCTTGGGAGTCTACGTGGATTGAGACAACTACGTATGCGTCCTTTAAATCGATTTTGCAAATGTAATCGTCTTTTTCCATAAGTTCTCTTAGTACTAGAACTCCCTCCATCTTGAAGTGTTCGACTTGGATGAACGAGTTCGATTTTTGGCAATCCAGGATCGGTCTTCTCTTTGTCGTTTCCTGTAGAGTAAAGAATTTGGAGAGAAATCGCCGATTTGTGTTGGAAAAAACCTCTATCATCCCTCCATACAGGAATTTTTGTACTGCTTCGTTGATATGATGTTGATCTTCTACTGTCGTCGTTTTCTTCTGATTCCTCCATGGGATCGGTTTTTTGGTAAATTGGATTTTGTAACCATTTTGAATAACAAATAAAGGCCAAGGATGATTGGTTATTGTTTTCCAGTAAGGGAGGAAATGTTGTAGGCGACTGCCCGGTAGAATGCCATCTGAGGGAATGGTGTAGTTGGTTGTTGAAGTTGTAGTAAGAGTCGATGGTGTTGGTTGTGAAGCTGAATGTAATGATGGAGGAGGTTGTGGAAAAGATTGTAATATTTGTGGTATTACTGGTTGGATGTTCCCTGTGTTGAATGGTCTGTTGATGTTGTACTGTGGGAATTCTTTTTTTGTAAAATGTGTTTATTCGAGTGACGTACTGTGACGTACATTATAAATTGAGAGATGATACAAAATACTGTGGGAATTGTTGGTGTAACTGTTGTTGTGGAAGGTCAGGGCCCCATGTCCCCTTCTCCCAAAATAGTTTTTTGTTCCACCTCGTCCATAAAACCCACGTCCTCCTCGATTACTGTTCCAAGTTGAAGTCGACTGATGTCCTCCACGACCTCTTCCACCTGGTGTACTGGTGATTGCCGCTCTGAGTACTCGTTGCTGGTAGTTTGCTTCGTTGTACTTTGCTTCCTGACCTAAGCGCTCTAGTGGCGTAGTCTTTCGCATCTTCATCATGTTGTTTACCTTGGACCCAGGCGTGGATTGCTAGTCTCCTGGCATTTTCCAACGCTTCATCCAGAAGTTGGTTGGCTTCTTCTACTGTAAGCTCTCCTGATTTGATGGTAAGGAGCTACTCAAAGATTTCAGTTGCTGCTCTCCCATGTAAGCAGCTATTCTCTGCTCCTTTGAGTGTACGTTGACGACTTGGATGTTGTCAACCGTAAACTGTTTGAGTTTTGGTAGGAAAGACTTGTTGATCTCCTCTGCCACAGTCCACTCTTCATGGTGGTATTTACTAATTTCTCATTTGTAGCGTTTGAAATTATCTTGATGTTGTTGCTTCGTAACTTTGTCCAAAGAGGAAGTGATTTCCAATGGTAGTTCTCGCTCTTCTCTGATTCGTTGAGTTGCTGTTTGTTCCTCAATCTTAAAACGTCCAAGTAATTCAAATACTCCTTGTTTGGTGTATGTTCTCTGTTCAGTATTAGGTGAACAATCAGTCATAGTTATTCCACGATGCGCGGCTTAGAAAGATATAGGGAAGAAAGGGGAAACAAGTTTCATTATATTAAAAAGGAAAATAAAGCGTGGCTCAGAAAGCATGTATCACATTGGAAGTCGGAGTGGAGTCAACTGGGATTCGTTTATGAACGACAACAAATTAATAGTTTGTTGTTCAATCGCCTACACTCTGTTCCGTTTGGTTCATGCCGCTCTCAGACGTGTAAATAAAAATAAACTGTTTATTTACAAAAAAAAAAAAAAAATGGAACGACTGTAAAATAATTTGTATTCAAATGTGCATGCGTATGCGTGCCTTTCACTTTACGTGCCAATTATTCTACTATTTTTAATTTATTAACAATTTTATGTCAGTTTTTTTTTTTACATTAATTAAGGATAATAAAACGGAATTTTAATGTATTAAATGTGAACTGTGTGTTAACCAAGTGGTTTCTGTTGTGTGGTATCATAAACACGAATAATCTTATTTTGGTCACTGTCGTTTTGTGAAAAGGCATATCCCCTGTTTCTTTTAAGCCTTTGAATCCTTCGGACCTTATTTACTGCTTGTCTGAATCGATCCATGCGTGGTCTGTAATCAGGTAAGTTATATTTTTGAATTTCTTGAACAAAGTGATATGGAAGAGGTCGATACATTCTTTTAGCACTAAACAATTTCTCTGTGTTAGCAAACTTAAGCAGATCGTGTATATACTTTACTATTTCCAAACGAAATCACGCAAGTTGCAAACAAAAGGTACCAAGAGGACAAAGAGCCAAAAATTGACATTACCCCAAAGCATAGGTACAATACCGTAATATTCTGGGAAAATGTCTACAGAGATAGCAGATCCAATATATGCTACTACAGGTAAATAAATGAACCAAATCAGCATGGAGCCCGGAATAGCAATTACTGTATATTTAGTCCAAATACTGTTTAAAAAATGAGCACACTCAAATAATCCAATTTTTTTTTTTTTTACTTACTCTGTTATAAGCGCGCCCTTCCATAAAATACAACCCAAGACTGCAGTGAATACAGTTGTTCCAACCCACCACTGTCCACCTGCCCAAGCGTTTCGAAAGACACCATCAGTGCTTAGGGCACCTACAGCAATAAAGAATAAGACAAGTGAATGAAATACGGCATTGAAAAACCATCCCCAGAACTTCTTTTGGTTGAAGAACTCGTTGCTTTGACCAAGCATATACATTTGAGGATATTTATCAAGCATCCTTGCAGACACAAATTGATCAAAGATACCAATGCAAAGAGGAGGCAAGAATGTAAAGATAACATTGAAACAAGACATGGTCCAAGATTCATATAAAGTTGATCCAGAAAATCCATTATAAAATGCATACTACAATTATGTCAATTCTTTTGTGTATAAAAAAAAAGCGAAACTTACCCAAAATTGTGTCAAGTACATGGCAACGTTTTTATAAAAATAATAAAAAATCATCTTACTTAATCTTTGATAGGCCCATGCACCATGAACAAGTAGCAACTTTTTCAAATATCTAAACTGGGAAATGGCAAAATCGGCACTGCGAGCAGCTTGTAAACCTTCTACACCACTAATGCCCACACCTACATGGGCTGCTTGAATCATAGATACATCGTTGGCCCCGTCACCAATAGCTAATAGAATAGATTTATCATATTTCTTTACCAACTTGACCACAAGCGCCTTTTGAAGAGGAGAAACACGACAGCAGATAACAGCTTTACATAGCACAGTCAAATCAAATAATATTTTTTCGATATCTTTTTCAAGCGCAAATGTTAATGCTTTTCCATCAATAACAAATGCTAAAGGCTATACAATTGGGGTAAATAAGAAAGGACCTTTTTAGGATATTTACTTCTAGTTCTTCTCCGCGCTCTATAGCACCACTAACATCTTTTAACTTTGATTCCAAAAAGCTCTTTGTTTCCCAATGGCTCTCTTGATTACATACAATCAAGCTCATTTCTTCATTCAACAGTTTACATGAGTATCCAATATTAATAGCCGTCTCTTGCCTGTCACCCGTCAAGACCCAAACACGAATTCCAGCCTCTTGTAAGGTGTGAATCGTGTCTGGTACACCATCTTGTAATTTGTCTTCAATAGCAGTAGCCCCCAGCAAGAATAGGTTTTGCTCAATCATCTCTGCAGCTTTATCTAATTCTTCTGCACGATTCGTGAGTGTTGTGGCTGCTTTATCATAAATTTGTGACCAACGCGTATATTCTTCCTCGGGAATCTCGCGCATCGCAATACAAAGTGTCCTAAGGCCTTCAGATGCGAACTCTTCAAGATGAATCAATGTGTTTTCTACAAATGGGTTGTTTTCGGCCAGCCGTTCAAGGATGACTGTATCTGCTCCTTTACAATAAAGTTTGATTTTTCCATCGGGGCCTCGGATGATGGCCGACATTCTTTTACGTGTCGAGTTGAATTCACAAATATTTAACACTTGATATTCATAATCTTGTCCATGTTGTGAGCATGCAATCGAGTTTGGTTTACGCGTCTATATCAATCAACTTAAATTTGAATATTCTCATGTTTTACTATCTCTCTTACATGAAATTTATAGTGAAGTGTACTTGCACCTTTCACAAGAGCGCCTTCATCAGGTGATGAGGCTTGGTAAGTAATATCTTCAGAACCTTCTTGGGCTTCTGGGATGACTGTGTGACAAGTAGCCAGCAAAGTCAAAAATTCATTAATCATGTTGGCAGTTGAATGTGTCTTAAGATGCTCCTGTAATTGTGCAAAAGTGTATTGCAAGGTTGGATCATTCACGCCATCCTTTGCCTGCTTATCTGATTCGACCTTATCTGCGTAAGATAAACCAGCGATAGAGCATTGTCTGAATTGCATTTCGTTACATGTTAACGTGCCTGTCTTGTCTGAGAACACAAATTTGACTTGTCCCAACTCTTCAATCAAACTGCTGCTACGGGCTACAGCAGCTGTATCTGTTACATCATAATACATGTCTAAGTCAGATTGGATCAAGAAGGATAAAATAAATTTGACAATTTCCATAGTAACCATCAAACTATTTGCACGAAAAAGAAAAAAAGAAAAGATTTGTTTAGGGCAAAAAATGTATTCTATTTTATTATTTAAGACAAACCTGATAGGAATAAAACTATTGAACAGAATCAAGAATGTCAAAATATCATATCCAAATGCTTGAGCTCTTGTATAGGACAAAGCTAACTGTAAATAGCCTTCTGTATAGCCGCCTTTTTGTATCTGTATTCAAAAATGAGAAAAAAGCACATGTATTTCATGGTATACTTTACTGTAAAGACTAAACCTCCAATAGCGCATGCAATACTCATAAGAACTAAAATAGCAAACAGATACAAAATATTACGATTCGTAATGCGTGTAACGTTTGACACCTTGGAAGGCTTTTTGCTAGAGAAGTTTTGTGTGAGCCAGGATTCTTAAAAAGGAAAAAAATAAGGTTTACCTAGAATTTAACATGAGCTTTGTTTCGTGTCCAGTAAAGACCACTATTCCATAAATCCATAAAGTATTACGAAGCTGAGCACCTCTTAGTAAGAGCTGCGTAGGATCTAAAGGATAGTCTTTTGATTTACCCATATCGTTTGAAATGGAAGTAGTCAACACACCATCATAGTTATACAGACGATTGTTTGGTTGTTCACTTTTAATGATTCCTTGCATTTGTGCCATATCCACAGAATTTAATATACTTGCTGTTTCGGGTAAAGCTTGCTTAATCTTTAAATTCACTTCACTATAAAAACATATATTAATACATACAAAACACAGCTCTTGTATCATTTACCCATCCAAATTACTTGTCTCAATATAGCAAAGCCCTTCAGGTTCGGAGCTACTGATCAATATCAAATCGGCTGGAAAATTCTCTCCGCTTTCAACACGTAGGATATCTCCGACCTTGATATCGCGCCAATCCTTTTCCACAAATTGTGTGCCAACTAGCACTTTACATTTTCTAGCATTTAACTCTGCATCAGAACGATGCACACCCTATATAAAGTTTATGGTTGGTATTTATAATAATCTTGCTGTTTCTTTTCTTACCCAATCTTCAACAAGTTCTTTAATAGCCGTAATTAATAACACAATAACTAAAGGAACTAAAGTTGTATATTTTGAAGTAGGTGAAATACCGGGAATTTGCTAATAAATCTATCAATATACAACCTATAAAGATATGTATATCTTACTTGAATACCAGAGATGAATAAAAAGAATAAATTGGCATATTTTGAAAACTCTTCATACAAGAACTTTGGTAAGAAGGTAATAACAGTATACTTTGCTGTAAAGACACGATTATGTAAAAATCGTTGTTGATCGTTCAATTCTGTATTATTCACATAAATAATTCGCTCTCCTGTTCTCTCTTTTACTGTAGTCCTGCCTATCAGCCGATTAAAAATGTCTTTAATACCAAGCCTTGGCGTTCTTTGACGTGTATTTAAAGGTTGTGATTCAGGTCGATGTAATGAAATCGTATTTTCTGTATTGTTTGGATTCAAACGATCATATAATCCTGATATTTGTCCTCGATTGCTTAAGAGCTGTAAATTATCATCATCCTCGTTAACGGCAACAGATTCATCATAAAAGGACCCTTATTTTATTGTTTAAAAATAAAAATTGGGCTTGGAATTTTTTTTTTCTTTACCTTCATCTAAAGCAAAAGAAGAGTCATTTCGTTTAAAAGGACTTTGTTGATGTATATAAGCAGGTGCAGGTAATTCTTGATATTTCAAAGTTGAAGAAGACGAAGCGTTTTCTAAAAATGGCTGATGAGCATTTGTATTATTATTGTTCTGCAAATCGATTAGATCTCGAGTTTGATGTAGCGTAGACCCAAACTCGGTAGAGTCTTCAAAAGGGTTTTGTTCCGAGTTATTGTCGTAGGACGCCATTTTGATGTAAGAAAAAAAGTTTGAGACAAGAAAAGAAAAAAAAAAAGCTTTTTTCCCCTTTTTTATGTATATTTTTGTGCGTCACTTAAGCCTCTTTCAAATTTAGAATAGCCTTGATTCAGAAAGATTTTTAATTGTATTACAAAACTTGACGAATCAACTCTTTTGTGCCTAATACCATATGGTCAAAATAAAGACTATAAAAATAGATTGAATAAGCCTAGAGTAGACTAATAAATTCGCGTTTATGCTTACTTTGGATACACTCTTGATTATAGTTGCTTGTTTTTCTTTTATATTCAGCCATTATTATCTAAGGTACTGGCCTAGTTTCAGTCAACCTAATCAACCCAGTTTGATCAAAGTCATAAACTTCATTCTGTATGTGAACTTAAAACATTTATTATTTGCCCATTTATATCCATAATGGAGTTCGTCTAAAACAAAAACAAAGTTCAATTAAAATACAAAAGTATCGTTCTTTCCAAAAATTGTTAGCACCCTCTTTAAAAATGTGAATGTATTCTTTTTTTATATAAAATTTTTCAGAACAATTTATGTCAAAACACTGAAAATGTTCAAGCACTGAAGGGGTACAAAGGAAGCATGGATTTTTAGCAAAAAAAGGAGGAGAAATCACTGTAGCCAATTGAAACAGTATACATATACTGCTTTTTTTGTGTTTATTTGGCTGCTATAAGTTATCAAAAATGAATAGCGTTTCTCAGTCTTTTATAGTTTATATTGATTTACATCAATGCTCTGCATTTTTATTCTTTTCCTCTGACATCCTATGAGATTATCTTATTTATCGGGTAATACGTCTTATCGTTCCAATATTTAGACGAAGCAACAGGTATACTTGCATGTCCTGCTTCACTCACATAAACTTAACTATTTTTAATATATTATCCAATTTCTTTCATTTTGGTTTAAAAAAAAACTTGTTGGTAAGCAAATAAATTCTGAATTTGTCATTGTAAATAATTTGGATACATCTGTTGAGGTTTTATTAGAATTGTTTTATTGTTCTAACTCCACTCTATCAGTGACAATATGTTATCAAAAGACAATGATAGTACAAATGACAACAGTAATAAAAAATGCTGTCACTTCATCTTTTTCTTTTCTTTATCTTTATGGAACCGCCTTTAAATATCATAACAGTTAAAAATTCAATCGCTGGTATTGGGTGGAAGCCATAATATATTTCACTACTCAAGACGCTTGTAGCTAATGTCCATACCTTCGTGTTACACATTCTCCTTTTTGAAGTACATCTTTATTCATGAACTGGAATATTAATCAGCAACAAACAGACAAATGGCTAGCCAAGAAGCTTAGAAAGAAACTTGGGAATGATGCTATCTTAATACTTGGTAACTGGTCGTCAAGAAATGTAAAGTATCATGAAACCATTAGAGGCGTCGGAATGAGAAGAATGCTAGCCAAAGAAGGCTTCCAGGTGTACCTCCTTGACGAGTTCCGAACTTCTAGTTTGTGCCCTTCTTGCCAGAACGGTGAGCTTGAAACGTTTAAAAAAGTACAGAACCCTAGACCATATCAGAGAGAAAAGTATCCTATTGTAGATCGATATGGTCTTTAAGGTAAGCGCTTTTTATATGCAAATAAAAGAAAAACAAATAACAAGCTTTCATAATATCTACTCAGGTACAAATACCACAATGTTTAAAGGCTGTGCCGAGTGCAATAGAAGCTACTACTAAAGTTCCTCTTCGTCGTCTTTGGAATCGTGATATGGCCGCTACATTAAACTTTAGGCACATCCATTTTAGTCTACGTGCAAATGGGGAAAGACCAGAACGTTTCTGCAGATCAAAGAAATCTCTCTCCACCGGTTCTAAAAGAAAGAATATATCATCATTATTAGCTAACACTAGTCGATCGACGAAAAGACCAAATAATCCTTTTGTAGTTATCGCTGCATTAATCCCGGATACAGTGCAGGTTTTTGAACAATCGTCTAATTTGCTTTGTTCACTTGTCTCAAAAAAATTTAGTGTTCGTCTCTTTTATCTTTTAAGGTGTCTATATTTTATTAAATCGTCTCATTTTAGGTTAAAACGCTGTTTATGATGTATTTAACCCTCATCCAATCAAAACCTAATATCGGATTTACTTTGAAAATTCATTGTCCCACGTTAGCTCCAAATATGCATGTAAATACTTTTTTCAATTCTTATTAATTTGAATTTATGATTCCAAGATTACCACCAGTTGTACTAGCAGCTATAGCTAGTGCAGCAATATATGGAGCAAAACATGTATTAGATCGCTTTGAACCAAAAGCAATTGGACCACCTGGTTCGTCAGAACAAGCAGAAAAATTGTTTAAATATAGACGAAATGTAAAAAGAGTAGGATTATTAACAGCTGTTTCAGGAATAATATATGCTGGTTACTGGGGTAAAGAAAACAAAAGTTGTTGATTTGCTTACTCTTGCTAATTTTTCTATCATTAGCATATGAATCTCGACAACATCGGACGTCACCTGCTGTATTAACAAAAGATAGTGAACAAGCTGATAAATTTTATCAAGATCAGTATAGCGAACGAGATAGAAAGTATAATGTGGAAAGAGAGCGCTTGAGAAAATTGGAAAAGGAACATGAATTAAAGGCTCAAAAACAGCTAGAAGAAGAACTTCAATGTATGAAAAAAATTATATTAAATAATAAATGAAATGTATGTTTTATTGGTATATCAAACTGATTCTTCAAAGCACAAGCGTTTGCCGCGTGAAGTTTTTCTTTTTTTCTTTTGCTCTTAAATTAAGGCGGCACAAAGAAGCTATAAAATTTTCAGCTTTTTTTTTTTTTTTTTTTTTTTTTCTTTTGAGCAATGTATTCAGCGCAAAAAAGTCCAAAAATAAGGACACCTGAACAGAACAATGTTGCTTCTTCACCGTTAAGGGCTTTAACACCTCTTGTTGATGTCATCAAGTCAGCTCAAACGAAAGCGACAAAAGATTTTGAAAGTTTTTATGGAAATCTCATGTCTAGATTAACACCAAAAACATCGAATGTAAAATAGAAATAAAAATTTATTAATTTAAAGAGACTTGCAAACTTATTATCAATAGGCACGTATTCGTAAAAGAATGCCAGAGACAACTCAGCGAACTAAGTCTCTAGTTAATCAAAAAAGACTTGAAGTTGAACACAACCGGACCTCACTTACTCCACTCTTTGAAAGGCATACTTTGAGGGAAGGTAAAAGTAACAATATTCTTTCATAATTTTTTATTTTTAACATGTTTGATAGAATACACTAGTCATAATCCTTTTTATGAGGATTCTGTATCAGAAACAACGGACGATGTACTAGAATTTGATATGATTGATGATGATAATACAGATACCAGTAATAGTAATAATACTATAGACGGGAAGGGAAAGAATACCAATACAGCTTCTTTACTTGATAAACTGAAAGATGAAACTATAAGAATGGAAAGACTAGAATCCAATCTCTCCATCATAAAAAAACAAGTAAAAAGGATAGAAATCAAGTTGTACAGATAGTGTTAACGTTTGGTTTATAGTCATCATTCTTGGCACAATGTAATAAAAATAGCAACAGTAATGATGATAATAAAATGGCAAATACACAGAAAAACAAAAAGAACATTGACAACGCTAATACCAATTATATAACACCTGCAATTCAAAATACATATTTAACACCTCCTCAATCAAATGATTGTTATTCCTATAGAGCACAAACTCATACTCCATCCCAATTGATTAATAGCAAAGATAAACCAGTAATAGACAAGGCAAATGAAGACTTACTTGAAGAAATCTCCTACGCCAAATTAAAGTCTGCTGAAATTATTAGGTAAACCCTCTAAAAGCATAAAAATGCATACAATAATACATTCATGAATAGGACACCAGGTGGGACTAGAATTTGTAATAGATTCTGGAAAGAAATACACGGATTAAATGCCAAAAGAGAATATAATCTTTCACCAATGAATACAGGTCGCATTGAAAAGAAACCATTGGTAACAAAGCAATTATCCACTTTAAATAATAAAAACTCTGGGATGATAATGATGACACATTTTGGACAACAGAAAGCAGCACAGCAAGAAATTCGTCCTCATTTAATCAAAGACTGTTAAGAATGAAGCAGTTCGAACAAGAACAGGGAAATAAGGGTGAAAGAATAGTAAAGCAAATCACATTATCTGAAGAGATTGAATCCGCTAATAAGAGGGATGAAGCAGAACAACAACAAAAGAGTTTGCCAACCTCAAATCCTCGTTTACTTGAAGAGTTAAAGAAAAAATACCGCGATAAACTTATTGACGATTCAGATTCTTACAAATTTTCATAATAAAATATATTTATTCACTTAAAGACATACGGCTTAGTCCACCACTTGCATCTTGTAAGTTGAATGTATTGTTGTCTATTAGTTTTTGTTGATGAGTTCTAGCAACAGAAGCAGCAGCATTTGCACTTGCTGATGGAAAGGGAGTAAAGCTGGTAGGTGGACTCGATATACCAGTTAAAATGGGTGAACCAGATAAAGACACTGAAGGAGAAACAGCTCTACGCTTAAGAGTAAAGGCTGGATAAGGTTCAAATCTATCTTCTGATGCTACAACGCATTTAATTTGGGTCATTTATAATTGGCATTGCTACTATTGAGACCTTTACCTTTACGTTTTATAGTTCTGTAAGTTTGCTGTATAGGTGGTGGTAGGTTATCTAATTGAAAGTTCTTATTTCTTGTTATAAACGCATTCACAAGTAATTTTCACACAAAACCTACTGTCATCTCAACCTCTGGATTCAATTTAGAGCATTGGTAATAAGGAAAGTCCATTACTTTTGTCCAAGAAGCAGCTGGTACATCTTGCTTAATATCTGCTATTTTAAGCTGCAAATCCTTTTCTCTACGCATTTCAATGTCTGATAATCGGGTATCTTCCTATAACGGAAATTATTAAGATTTCAGAAAACAATAAACTTTTTTGGGTATTACGTCTGCTTGATCTATGACTCTTAGTAATGCTTTTGATTTTGGCTATTCAATGTAAATAAATAGTAAATAATAATAAAAACTATTATTGTTACCAATAATGAACTCCTTTGAACGTTTCTTCGTTCTGGATCACGTTTTTCTCGCAAGCTGCCTTTGTACTTATCGATCAGCGTTTCGTCTTGTATTAGCCGCAGAGAATGGGGAATTTTGGATATATGATTGATCTGCTTTGTTGGCTGTATTTTTTCAGAAGCGACGGAAGCTATTGAGCTTGCGTCTTCAGAGTCAACGCTCATTTTATTGTATGAAGAAGTAGAGGGTGAAGCAGGCTGTGAATTGTCTGACATTTTATATGATGTTTCCTCTTCTTCTTCTTCCTCACTATCACTAATATATCCTTTTTTAGCAGCTCTATACTTGTTCATATCTTGTAGAGAGAGAGAAAAAAAATATTCTTTCATTTTTTCCCTCTTTTTTTCTCCTTCAGAAATCGTCACACAAGTTGAGCACATACAAAAAAGTCCTTTTTTGGTTTTATTGTAAGGGATATTTCCCCTCTTTTTTAGATAAGCCTGTAGAATAACCATTGTGCTTCCTCGTCTACTTTGTATTCCTTTACTTTACAAAGGTGGCTTTTGAAGATAAATTAATGCAAAAGCAAAGAATAAGCTGCTTTTAAAAATATTTTATTTGTATTTTATTGCGAGATGTCGAACATAGAATGTCCAAATGGGTTAAAATCGGTAGTGTTATGGTACATGGATCGTTGTATAGCGACTGTAAATAAAATAGAAAAAGAAACTAAAAAGAAAAAACCTATTGAAACGATATGCTTTTTGAATAAAGCATATTTAGCATTTAAACAAATCGACATTTTGGTACATTAAATAAAACAACATAAGAGGAAAAAAATTGACTCTTATTTCTCTACAGACAATTGCCACACCAGCAGTAAAATATCTAAATCATCTATCCTGTTTACAACTACAAAATAACAACCTGAAACAGCTACCAGTGGAATTATGGCGCCTGACAAGCTTAGAAGAACTTAACCTGGGGTACAATAAGCTAGTGTCATTACCTAATGAGATTGGACTTTTAACCAATTTAAGAGAGCTGTTTCTGCATAGCAATGAGTTGGAAGAGATACCTTCAGAAATTGGGCGATTAACTCACTTGACTGTGTTGGATTTGACAAATAATAAACTAGAATACTTACCTGGAGAGCTTTTGGATTTGGAATTATGGAAATTTTGGATAGATGGAAATCCATTTAATTATAAAAACAACTACCCTTCTCTACTGTCACTGAAAGCAATATGTGCTCAAACAATTGGGACCATATGTTTAACAGATGAAGAATCAAAAGCGATAACCCAAGAAAGTTTGCCTGTAACAATGCAACAAGAGTTATTTAAAGACGCTTCATATGCCTTATCGTGCTCTATTTGCAGTTCACCGATTTATCATTCGGATCCATTTATATTACACAATGCTTATCTATTTAAAGCCTGTAGCCAAGCTTGTTTATTTGAAATAAAGAAAATAAAATTAAAATAAACAGCTGAATAAGTATTTCGTTTTATGACCTATTTTTTCTTTTGTTTTATATATGTTCAGCAAATATAAAGTCTATCCGACACATGATATAATATGGAGTAAAAGAAAGAAAAGTAACAACGGATTTTTTGAGAATATTTATAAGTGAGCAATATATTTTAAGTAATAAGATTTATTAGAGAGTCAAATCCTAAGTTTATTGACGTTACGATATGAATAAGTCATTGTATAATGGTAAAAATAATTAAAGAAGAGATAGAAAAAAAGTTCAAGAAACAGTGTGGATACCTTTTGAGACTGATTTTTATTTTAGTTTAAGTTAAAATATAAAATAATCCTAATGGGTATCGTCTATTGTAAGCGTTCTTCTAATCTTCATGTACTTTAGCAAGTGTCATCTATAATTATGATTATGAAAACTTTTCATTTGTTCTTTTGTATGTCTGTCATAGATTATCTTTTATTCTGGGAATTCCTCACTGATTTGAATAACGTTATTTTACGCGTTATTTCAATTATGTGAAAGATTAGCAATATTCCTGATATTGGATTGGATCTTGTTATTTTAGTTGATACCTCTTCTTATCAAAGAACTCTCATTAATACAAAACATATTCTTTTAGAATATGTTTAATTGGAATTGATTGTATGATCGTATTTAAATAAACTTATATTTTTATTTTATTTAATTATGATCTTGTATTAAGACTTATGTTTATCGATGTCAATTACAATCAGTTGCTGTTCTACAACAGACATGTGTAACTTGAGCTAAAATACAACGTGAATCGTCTGGAAGAGGGATACGCGTTAAAAAATATTGAGGATCAAAGCAAAGAAGACCACAGTATTGAGTCCACAGGGATTGTTGGCAACAAAACTGTTTGTTGTATCCACACAACTAGTAAAGTGAACATTCATGGATAAACGAGAGATCTCCGCAATAGCCAACTCTGCCCTGTTGTCTCTATTGGCGTTCCCACGACTATATCGGAACCTGATTACAACAACGGCAGTTCAATCCAACCTTATTCGATAATTATCGTTAGATCAATAATTTATCTACTTCATTGTCCCTTGATTCGTCAAGAAGACAGCGGCTATTGATTATCTACTATCTTTCCTTTATCTTCCCATCCTTCCCACATCATTCTTTTAACCGATCAATTGAAATAGCGGTAAAGACCCAGACATCCAAAAAGTATAAATAGCCTCAAATGTTTTTATTAATAAAGCAACATATAATCTTTAGTTTCACAACTATTGTCTTTTTTAGTTTTTGTCTCTTATTTTAATACTTGGCAAAACACTTGTCACGAGGACAGCGAGCAGCATGTTCTTTTGACCAGGGGACATTACCCAAGCAACGATAGAAATTTTTAGCAACCGAAACAAAAGACAAGGAAGGATTGGATGTACCAAGAGAGGAATTCATTGGAGTGGAGCTTTTGTTCAGCAGATCCTTGTACTTGTTGCATTTTTCGGTTGGATGATTTGCAATACCATGGATTGCGCAACGGAATTTACTTTTCATACTTCCAACAGGAGAATGCTTCTTGACAGTACCAAGTAAGTTGCTTGATAAGCTAAAATTCTTTGGGTTATACTTTGATGCCTCTGTTCCACTTGTTAGGAGAGACGAAGATGAAGGCTTGGAAGGAGCAGACTCTTGACGACTTGGATTGCCCAACTCAGAACACAAGTTGGATGACAAGACCATTCTAGCTTTTGCTGCAACTTTTGTCACGGAGTCTTGTTGATCTCTTCCAAGATTTAACAAGGAGCGAGAGACCTCCTGACGTAAAAAGTTTGGCAAAGCACGCTTGTAGATGGAGGCTGTCTTGATATCATCATCCCACGTGGCAGCTCTGCTGATTCTTTGAAACCTATCTGTGAATGCTTCGATAAATTCCATTGATCCCATCTTAAGTGATAAGGGCTGGTCCATGTGCTCCAGTTCCTGGGCTACGTCTTGTGCCGCATAAGTCTTGATTATAATTTTACGAACCTCAGACCAAGTCAAGCTACGCCCTTTTAATACTTCGTTGATCCCTGTTCATTTTGATGGGAACTAGGCGAGACCTGTTACGTTCTGGTAAAGTAATTTAAAGGTAACGATAAAAACCAAAGAATACTTTTTGAGACTGAACTTTATTTAAGACAATCTTAATTATTCAAAAGAAATCATTACAAAGTCTACTATTTATATTCTTCTATCAGTTGGCGGGTAAATGAGTAGTTATGAGCGTAGATCCAATAATTGACATGTTTGATTGAAGAATGATCACTGGATCGATTATGAAAATTTTTAATTCGTTGTTTTTATAGATCTTATTGTTCTTTAACTGATCTGGGAGAATTGTCCCGTCTTCATTGAGAGGAAAGATATATTTATATGAAATGCCTCCAGTCAGATCAAAGTTGACTAGGTACCTGATCCATTATTATTCATTTACAGAAATGATGAATAGTAAATGTTTTAATCGCAAAATTAAATAAAAAAAATTAAACAAAAAAACAATAACGTGCCACCAAGCTTAAACCTGAAAAATTTTTTGACAATTTTCAAATGCTATAAACTTTTCCACAAATAATCCAACAATAAAACAAAGCCATAACAATTATTATATAAACCTTTCTGAACATTTCTTATGGATTAGATTGTTAATTTTATTAATAATATTTTCTTTTTATATCATTTGAAAACATGCGGTATTTCAAAATTTTAGCTGGTAGTCCTTAGGGAAGACATATATTGAAACAAATTTTTTTAATACCGTATGGTAGAGGACAGATAAACATAACAGTCACATATTACGTAATCAATATGAGAGAGCTCGTACTATAACATAGGTGCCTCTTCTCCCTTATTCATACTCTAAAACTATGCCTCCACTTAACGCTAGAAAACGAGCTTATCTTAAAAAACATAGAAATGAGACGAACCAATTTGTCCCTCATTTAAATGATCAAGACTGGGACATGAGCGATTCTGAGCTTATAGAATTAAGCAACATAACTGAAATGCGTAATGCTGATCCTACAATCAGCATGTCAATCAACAATGTTTTGCTTGATAATAATGTAAAGCGAAACAGACCTTTGTCTTATTCGAAAACCTCTAGGTCAACACGCTGGAGACGAGAAAAAGAAGCTAAATCTGTTAATGATAAGGGCAAACTCGAGAGTTTTGGATTTGTATCTATTGCCCCTGTTGTAGAAGCCAGTTCTCCCATATTGTCAAAGAATGAAATACAACTTTTGAGAATCCAAGAAATACTTCCAAAACTTCAAATGTATGTGAAACCTGTGATGAACTCGAAGGATAAAGAAAACACGATCGAGAGATACAGTTTTATGCAATACTCTTCGATTTATACTTACTTTATTAAGAGAATTGAGGGTATTCCTATTACTTTGGCTTCTCGTGAGGCAGCTAGAATTCATTGGGCAGATAACAACGTTGCGTATCGTGCCATGACTATCGTGAAATGGGCTAAAGAATATTTGAGTCAAGGGGTGTTATCGAGACATCGACAAGGTGTTCATTCAAAAAGAAAGTCTTTTCTTAATGATGCCGATATCAAGGAAATGGTTCTCGAAGAAATACGTAGAATGAAGCCTGCTGAACGTTCCTTGGTTACTATTAAAAAATTCATTGATGAAGTAGTTATCCCATCCAAATTGGGCGTAATAATGCAACCTGTTCCTGAAAGCACGCTCAGTAACTATCTCCATGAATGGGGTTATGTCTATAGAAAGAACAAAAAAACCATTTACTTCGATGGTCACGAACGCGAAGATGTGGTCGAGTATAGAAGCGTTTGGTCGAAGAGGATGCTCGAATATATGGAAAAAATGGATTTTTACTCTGGAGAAACTGAGGAAGATGTATTGGAGCCAAATGCATTACCAGAAGGCGAGAGAAAGTGCGTGTTCGTTACGCACGATGAAAGTACTTTCTACGCAAATGATGGTAAGAACGATATGTGGTTAGCTGATGGAGAAAATTACATCAGAAAAAAGGGTCCTGGGCTATCTATCATGGTGAGTGAGTTTCAATGCCCTTGCCATGGAACAATGAAGATTCAAAAGTGGTCTTCAAGAAAGCTGTTCAAGGCAGGTACTGCAAGAGATGGATGGTGGACTTCAAAACACATGGTTGAGCAGTTAAAAGAAGATGCAATCGGCCTTTTCGAAGCACTTCACCCCAATTGTGTAGCTGTTTTTCTCTTTGATAACAGCTCCAATCATGGTGCTTTTGCTGATGATGCTTTGGTCGCCAGCCGAATGACTCTCAATGAAAAGCCTTGGCCATTGAGTGAGAAATTCCAGTTCCGAGATACTGTATATATCTCAAGATCCACAGGTATGGAGGAAGTCCAGTCCTTCTACTATGAAAAAGAGATCAAGAAAAGGGATAAGAAGGGAAACTTGAAAACAAAAAAAGTACGTTATTTCAAGGGAATAAGAAAAATTTTGGAGGAAAGAAGTCTATGGATTGGACATGATCTGGAAGGCAAGAAATGGAAGTTACATTGTGGGGCTCCAGATAGAGTTAATCCAATTTGCTGCGCTCTCCATTTTTTAGAGAATTGCCCTGATTTTAAAAATCAAAAGTCTGCTTTGGAGGAGGTGATCATAAACTCTGGACACGTTTTTGAGCTGTATCCTAAATACCATTGCGAATGTAATTGGATCGAAATGTACTGGGGTGCAGCAAAAAGAGAAGCTCGCTTGAAATGCGATTACTCCTTTAAGTCTCTTGAGGAAAATATCGATTTATTTTTGGATAAAGCCGGCGATTTAACACATATACGTAGGTATTTTAGGAGATCAATGGACTTTATTGAAGCTTATAATCGATGTACTGATGTCAGAGAAGTTGTTCAAGAGGTGAAAAAGTTTGTCGAGAAAAAGTATTTGTCTCACAGAAAAGTCAGAGTGCCTTCAGGTTTGGTATAGTTAACAATAAATATCATTAAAACTAGGCTTTTTTTCTAAGAAAAAAACGTCATTAAGTCCCTCTAATTTCAGGAAATAAGCAATGTCTATACTAAATGTCATGAGATGTCCAAAAAAAAAAAAAAAAATACACCTCATGTCCACGATGTCAAAAAAAAAAAAAATTGAAACAAAATTAAAATTTTTCAGGTTTAAGCTTGGTGGCACGTTAGCAGCAATATAAAATTAAAATCCTTCTTTATTGCAGATTTCTTTATATTGCGAAAGGCTCGCTTTATGGATAAAAAGTTGGCATCTATTTATATTCTTTGTGAGCGTAGATATAAAAGATATAGACTCGGTCACGATGTCGTGCTGAAGAACCAATGATTAAGCTAAAGCTTGTCGATGTTCTAATATATGCATCTGAAATTGAACAATAGAAATAATAACCAGTCAATTAACTTTAATCTAATTACTTTTGGGGTTGACAATTTATTAGACTCTCTAGGATGACAGATATTGATGCTATTGTTCTAAATTTGGAAAAGTGTGGAATTGTTCAATCATAGTTTAATCTTTTTGTGTATCGTTATTTATTTTAATACAACTGATATCATATAGAAAATAACTATGTTTACAACAGTAAAGATCATGATTTATTTATTGTTCATGTTTACTTTATAGAATGAATCTAATAGTGATAGTTTTATATAAAAGAAGAAGAAGATTATATTTTATTTGATAAAGATTTAAATTATTATCTTTTATCAATTTTAATATACTTCTTTTAGTTGTGATTATTCAATGTCCGTTATGATCAGACGCTGTTCTACAACATTGTCCGCTACCGTACAATGATCATTCCGTTATAAAACTTAAAACCATCATTACAAGCGGCATTTCGAAATTCCTTGTTATCGAAATTAATTTCGAGATATCTGTTTGGGCCGGATATGTGAACTACAAGACCCACATAGTCTTTGAATTGGTAATAGGCTAATCTATACAATTCACGATCGGATTCACGACGAGAGGTAACGTCAAAGAAAATGCTTCCAGAAGACTGAGAAACTCCCCAATAGGTTGTTTCAATTATTACAGGATTCGTTGTATCAGAAGCAGTTGCTGCAGATTCAACTGAATGAGGTAAGGTAGCTGAAGCTTTAACATGGAGTAAACTTTCACGAGTTACAGCAGGACGTTGGTGCGCTTTCCAGTAGGGTACAGTTGGATTACGTCGAGTTGTGGAGGTTTGGCTCGTCGGTCGAGCAAAGTTGTTGGGAGTTCTTCCTTTGTCAGGTGACTTAACTTGATTAGGCGAAAGAAACATGTGTGTCAAAATAGAAAGTTGTTTTTACATGACGATTGAAATGACCGAAATAGTCATAATTGTCCGTTATTGTACACTTTGTCAACACAAATACTCTAGATCTCAATCATTAAGAGATCATTACTTGAAAGCCCATGTGTTAAGGATACATAAGATTATAGTCACTTTATTTTAGTAAAAGGAATCGGATATGATCCTAAATAATATGCTGACATAACTTGGAATCATTTATAACATTATTCCCAACACAGATCAATAAAATACTTTGATTAGATTTTTATATTAAGCTTTATTCATATTAACTTCACATAGTCAAATAAGATGACATTGATGTATCCATCATTCATAACTCGATATGAAAACAGTATTAATAAGCTACATGTAAAATATATCCAATAGATAGGCTACAGGTTAATTCGGATAATCTTCATTAAGGATAAGATGCTGCGTAATTGCACGGTTAAATTATATTAAATCCAGGAACTAAATCACAGTCAATCGCAGTCAATCATATACAAGTATTCTATGGATAAATGCTTATGATGACAAAGATAACAATGGAAGAACACGTAACCATTATCTATTTGTCATCAGTTATATCATACTCATTAATTATTAATCCATAACATGAAATATTATCCGTGTATGAAAAGTATAAATAGAGTATCATTTTCTTATTAAATAAAGCAATCTCTTTATCGAGTCTCGTCCTCTCTTGTTCCTTTCTATTCTTGGATAAATCAGACATGGTTGTAATATAGTTTATTGATAGTATGAGCATGTTGAATAAGGAATGACGATTACTTACCGGATCATCATTAGTCATGAAAACATTTATCCTGACTGAGATATTATTGTTAACAATGATATCCAATCACGGAACTAAAAGTCTTTATATTCATCCGTACCGTCTCCTTAAATAGTTATACAGTGGGTGGACTAATTGTCCCAGTGTTTCAACATTTTTTACTTTTGACACTGTAACTCGACCAATTCTTAGGCTATGTGACTAGTTTTATGCTCATTAGAAAGGTCGCACTTTGTGCTACATAATATCAAAGAGCCAGAGTTCGGAGATTACACAGTCTGAGTTAATCAGCAATAGAAAAAAAACACCGCACTGGGACAATTTTTCCGCTACCTGCTTATTTTGCAATGTGTTCTAAACATCGCCTTCTTATCAATCAGAAATCACCGGAACTTACGTACCAGTCTTATCTATGATAATCTATGACTCATATCTTTAATGTAAAGTATAAAAAGCTTTACGTTTTTCTTTTTTTTTACAATATTCTTAGTCTCTTTCTATACTGCACTTCTTACGACTTTGTCCCGCATCAAATGACTCCTACTATCAGCAAATCTGTTCAGAAACAAATCCAAATGCTTTTGGCTAGTAATATGACATATGAACAAGTTATGGAACGCATTCCCGGATTGAAAAAGTCAACTTTAGGTAGGTGTGCGAACAAGTTTTTTCCAAACCGAATGAAGGCAACCCCTGGTAAAAGAGCAACTATTGGTGAAACTACCAAGTCATACATCCGTAGACAAGTAATAAAGGGTGAATTCAAGACAGCCAAAGCAGTACATCAATATCTGAATGGTTTGGGATATACTATTGGTTATTCTGGAGTCTTGAAGCTCCTTAAAAGTATGAACTTCAGAGCTAAAATCAAAGCGAAGAAGCCTCTGCTCAGTAAACAGCACAAGGAACGACGTTTAGCATGGGCTATGGCCCACAAAGACTGGACAACTGATGACTGGAGGCGTATGGTGTTTAGTGATGAAACTAAAGTCAATGTTTTCGGATCAGACGGTTGCAAGTATTACTGGAGTCGACCAGACGATGTATTGCAGCCTCATCACTTAGACCTTACAGTTAAAGGCGGCCAAGGAAGTGTCATGGTATGGAGTTGTATTACTTATGATGGCCCTGGATATGCTTGTTGGATACATGACGGAACTATGAAAGCTGTGGATTATGTAAATATCTTGGAAACTACACTTATGGACAGCCTAAAGTACTATGGATACAATCCTGAGGACATCTATTTTCAACAAGATAAGGATTCCAAGCACACTTCGAAGCTTGCTAAGCAATGGTTTGTGGATAATAACTTCAAGAGTGATCATATCTTTAGCTGGCCAGCCCAAAGTCCCGATTTAAACCCTATTGAACATGTATGGCATCACCTTAAACTCAAGCTGAGTGTATATGACACTAAGGCTAAAGGAGTACATGAGTTATGGGAAAGAATAGAAAAAGAATGGAATACTTTTACAGTGGATGAGTGTAGAAGATATATAGATAGTATGCCGGATCGTTGTAAAGCAGTTATTAATGCTAAAGGGGGACATACCCGTTATTAAATAAAATTTACGTTCAAGCGGAAAAATTGTCCCAGTGCGGTGTTTTTTTTCTATTGCTGATTAACTCAGACTGTGTAATCTCCGAACTCTGGCTCTTTGATATTATGTAGCACAAAGTGCGACCTTTCTAATGAGCATAAAACTAGTCACATAGCCTAAGAATTGGTCGAGTTACAGTGTCAAAAGTAAAAAATGTTGAAACACTGGGACAATTAGTCCACCCACTGTATGTCCAGAGTTATCTGAAACCATCCCAATAGCATAATTGACAATACAAGCTAGGAACAGGCTAAACTAATAATTAGAAATAGTAATCATCTATTGTGTCAAATTGATTATAAATCTGTCCTAATTCTTTATCCGTATCATGCCTATAATTACTCTCACTTTTTACATGTAGAATTTATTTTTAAAAAAACTTAATCATAGTTATCTTAACTTAATAAAGAGACACCAATTTCTAACAGTATTTCTTTATCTTTGATTGCTATATTATATTTACCTAAAACTCCCCTTTCCTAAACAAGTAGTGTCCACCAGATCTTTATAGATCAATAAGGTTAAGAGTAAGATTGTTTAATAAAAGATAAAAATAAAAGGGATCTTTCTCGATTCGTGATAATTCAGGTATCAGATCAGAAAGAATAAGTAAAAATAAAAAAGAAAAGAAAAGGTAATTGTGGCCCAATAAGAAAAGATTGCTTTTTTAAGCGCAAGAAGATATGATTTATTGGATGTCTGTTATTTTGTTCAAAATATTCATCTTATTTATATAAAAAATATGGGGTGTCTTTTGTCTCTTGTCCTGAACTGTAAATTAAAGTTCATGTTCTTCATCCAAACTGTAATTGTACATGTTTGTATCAGGGACTAAATCATTGTTCGTGTTACAGTGTGAGATTGGAATTTGTAAGGTTTATATAGTGTTAAATAGGTTTGATTTAAGAGAGTCTTGATATAAGATCAAAAGTTTAGGTAGGATTTGATTCCAAAAAGAGTAATGATTTGAATATAAGTTGCTTGAGTAAAGTGACCACCAGATCTTATAAGTAGATCAAACTGTTTTGAGTAAAGTAAAAATAAAAAGGTAAAACAAAGATAAAATAAAGATAAAATAAAATAAAAAGGATTTACAATGAAGTGTATATACTTCAAGGGACTTCTTGTTCTTGATGTTAAATAAAGTAAAAGAAAAACAAAAGAGATTTTCTTTATATGATATTTATTAAAATAATCAAAAAGTAAAGTAAAACAAAAGTTAAGAGTGAAGTAAGTAAGTAAGTCTTGATTGCTGTTAAAATGTCGAGGTATTTATATGTTTTTTGAGTTTTCTGATTATCTGTTGTTTTTGGTTTTTAGTGTGGAAAATTTTTGTATGAATCTACATAGCCATCTGAATTCAGACACTGTCTGTATTCATTCAATTCTTGTGGTACAAATTTTTTTTTATATTTTCCCATTGTGTGTGTTACAACAGTAGACAATAATGAACTTCCATCATGACTCACAAAATATAACTATTACTGTAAATAATTCACTTTGTAAAATAATATAAATACTCTTAGAATTTGAATATCAATAAAGATCATCTAATTATCGAATAATCTAAAGTCTTATTTTCATATTGTAATATTGTTTGGGTTTATTGGGTTAAGGTTTAAATAAGCAGAGATTTGAGTTATAATTGATATAAGAGTTGACTTTTTGTGAATTGGATTTGGCTTGATTCGCTTGATAGAGTGACCACCAGATCTTGTAAAGTAGATCAATCTTGTTTTGATTCGTAAAAAGGTTTGTTTAAAGTAAAAATAAAATAAAAAGGGATACAATGAAGATAGTTAGCTTCAAGGGACTTGACTTTGTAATTATAATAGAATATCAAAAGAGCTTTTTAAAAGGATAATTGATAAATTTATTCAAAGAAAAACAAAGTAAATAAAGTTGTAGATTTTGTAAGTAAAAGTTTTAAAGTGCAAAGATCGAAGTGAAGTTTTTATATCCTGAGGAATAAATCCTCAGTATTTATACTGTTTGGTGAGTTATTGTTTGGTCAGATTTGATTGGCTATATTAACTTTTGGATCGTTTGAAAAGATCGTACTGTAAGGTTCGTTATGTTTTCGGGTTTAAGTAGGTTCGATATAAGTTTTTGAGATAAAGTATTAGGTCAATTGAGATCCAATAAGGGTAAGTAATTTGAATTATAGGCTTGCTTGTATATAGTGACCACCAGATCTTGTTAAGTGGATCAAACTTGATTTGTAAAGTAAAATGTAAAGAAATATAATAAAAATATAAAATAGATACAATGAAGATAATTTGCTTCAAGGGAATTCGACTTGTTTGTTATAAAATAAGAAAAATAGATTTTGTCTTTTTAAGAGACTATTTATTCAAAGTAAAAATAGGTTTTTGAATAGAAGTGAATGTAAGTGAACAAAAGTGAATTGAAATAAAAGATATAGAGATATTTATATAAAAATGAAAGAGAAAAAAGAAAAGGAAATAAGGTTGATATTTTTACTTGAGTTAATATTTTTACTTGTGTCGATATTTTTACTTGAGTCGATGTTGTGTATTTCAGTTAAATTACTGAAGTAAGTCGATTTCAAAGTCAGTTGTACTGTCCAAAATTTTATAGATGTCTTCATCATTCTCGTTACAGTACCAAAAGATCGTTCCTTTTGCTCGTTCAAAAAGTTGGTTCTTGTGTTACAATATCTTAAAAGTAAAGCACAAGAACAAGCACGACACAACAACATGAGAGTAATGTAACTTGTTAGTACTTGGGATTTGGTTTGTATTAAAGTGTTGTAGATTTGTTTAGTTTGAGGTTTGAAGCCTTGAATGACTTGAGTTTGATTACTTGAGTGAAATTTTAACAGTTCTTTTGATATAGTAATTTGATTTTAAGTAGTGACCACCAGATCTTAATAGATCAATAAGGTTAAGAGTAAGATTGTTTAGTAAAAGATAAAAATAAAAGGGGTCTTTCTTGATTCGTGATAAATCAGGTATCAGATCAGAAAAAATAAGTAAAAATAAAAAGAAAAGAAAAGGTATTTGTGACCCAATAAGAAATGATTGCTTTTTAAGCGCGAGAAGATTTGATTTATTGAATGTGAATTGGATTCAAATTGGATGTCTGTATTTTGGTTAAAAATATTCATCTTATTGTAATTTTTCTTGTGATAGGTATTGTTTCGTTTAAATGGCCTTAAGAGTTTAGAAATAATTTGACTTTTCTTTGAAGTGTAAAAGAATTTGAGATCAAAAGCTTGTGTTTATGTTGATAAATTTGGTTTGCTTGTAGTAAGTGACCACCAGATCTTGTATTGTAGATTAAACAGTAAAAAAGTAATAAGAGTTTTCTTGATAAGAGAATATAAGATTGATACGATGAAGATAATTTGACTTCAAAGGACTTGACTTGATATATATGTAAGGGATCAGAAAGATTTTAAATGTAGATCCTTGAAGATATTCTTTTTATTTTATGTTAAAGTAAAATATGTCAAAAGTAAGTAAAAAGTAAGTTATATCAAAAGTAAGTATATCTCAAAAAGTAAGTAAGTCTTTCAAAAGTGAAAGGATAAAGGGATATTTATAGGGTTGTGATTTTTTTGTGTTTTTCTATTTTTGAACTTTTTTTGTTTATCTTCAGGGACTGATGTCCCTCCTAGGACTGAGTCCCTTCTTCCGCAAAAGTTACACCAACTGCGTCACATTATTTATATAAAAATATGGGGTGGCTTATTGTTTATGTTGAACGACATCAATATCGCTGGACATCAAAATTTGTTCTTGTGATCATTGTTATATGTATATGGTTGGCTTGTAGTGAGTGAGTTAATTTGAGTTAAGTTTGCTTGTAAAGCTTGATCGTAAGGTTAAGATAGCCTTGTTGATTCATCCAAGAATAGAAAGGAACAAGAGAGGACGAGACTCGATAAAGAGATTGCTTTATTTAATAAGAAAATGATACTCTATTTATACTTTTCATACACGGATAATATTTCATGTCATGGATTAATAATTAATGAGTATGATATAACTGATGACAAATAGATAATGGTTACGTGTTCTTCCATTGTTATCTTTGTCATCATAAGCATTTATCCATAGAATACTTGTGAAGTGTTTTAAGTATTCAAAAATAAGATAAAGAAGAATTAACGAGACCGAACAATAGTTCTAAAGTCGAATACTTTTATTAAAGAAAGATTTCAAGGCTATTTATATTAGTTGAGCAAGACCTGAGATTAGATGACAAAAATAGTTATGACCGATATGATTTGACATGTATAAGAAAAATTTTATAGACTGATGTTAATAATCAACTGTTGAGATGAAAGTGAAACTTGGCTGTTTAGGGCAGTGATAATTATCAGGTTCTATTCTTATTCAAACTCATTTGTAAAGATTTAGTCCAGAATGATAAGACTGTATCTTATTGACATGTCAAAACATGACATTGCCCCCTTCCAGGTTGTAACTATATTTTCTGGGATTAATGTGGCAAGTAAAAATATGTTTGTTTAAGTGAATGTCGAAAATGAGGTTTGAGATGTCAAGATGAGCTCTATTTGTTGTAAGAAATAGGTGCTTGGTAGGGTTAAGTCATATAACGTATAGTGGCTCTTTATATAAACATATAAAGTATAGTGTTCAAGAATGGAACAAAGCATTTAGGCGATAATAAACCCTAAACAGGAATTTATTGCTAAAGTGATGTTTGTCTGTAAATGTGACTGCGTACAAATGTGCATATTGAAAAATATTAAGGCATGAGAAAAAAATTCATTTTTTTTACTATCCTTGTAAATATTTTATAATTGCGTAATTTGCTGGTAACGTATATGTATAGTTAATGAAAGTTGGTGGAAGAAGGTCAATGTATTAACGTCTGTTTCTTTTAGAGTTAGTTACACTGCGATGCACGTTTTTTCTTTTCTTAGTCGTATCTTTTTTAGGAACAAGTTGAACCTCGCGCGCTGGTTCTTGTTCACTTAGACGTGACCAATATTTTTGGATCGGTCTGTAATCATGGAAATGACTAGCCGGTTCCCAAGTGTCATCTTCTTCTCCATAACCTTTCCATCGAACTTTATATAAGTAATTACCCGGTGATCCCTTATGGTGTAGAACTGCCTCAACATCGTATGATTCAGATTGATCAGTATTGGATAAGGATACTTCCTGGGAAATAACCTTTATTTGCGATGGAGGTACATCTCTTGGTAAGAGTGCTCCAGTTGCATCAACCAACACATATGAACCACCTTGAGTTTTTCTTTTGACAGTATAATTACCAACGTAGAGGGGATCACTTTTTGCAACACGGTTTACATTCTTGAGCGTGACTTGACTACCAGTGGGGATATCGGTTAGAATTCTGTGAGTTTGGTTGAACTTGTCTCGAGAAGCAGCTTGTGAAGTTTTTATTTTTTCACGAATAGCCGGTAAGACAGTGTCATTAAACTCGTTAATTCTAGTTTCTAACTGTTTCATCGTTTCAGGCGATTTAGTTTTGTCCAGCACGTTATTATAATCCTTGTTTTCATTGGGACGTCTTGCAAACATCAATGAGAAAGGTCTAGTGCCGTGTAAAGCTGTATGCGTATTGTTGAGGGCTTCTTGGGTACTGTCAACATACAAGTCCCAATCCTCAGTTCTGCCTTGTAATCTTTTGTGCAAAATATTTTTTGCTTTGCCAACCCATCGTTCAACTATACCGTTAGCTCGGGGATGATAAGCTGATATGAGACGATGATCAATACCGGATGATTCAACATATAGTCTGACGAGTTCATTGACATACTCAGTACCATTATCACTTTGGATAATTTTTGGTCGACCGAAGAGCGATAAGATACTCCTTAATGCAAGTGCAATAGTGAGAGAGGATTTATCGGGCAAGGCTTTGAGTACACAATATCGTGTAAAGACGTCTACTACCAGAAGGATGTATTGATTACCTTGTACTGAAGTAGGGAAAGGTCCGGCTGTGTCGATACAGATGTGATCCCAAGGTGCATCAGCATAGATTGAGGTCAAGGGATTGTATCCGTGCTTTGCGATATTGAATTTTTGGCAATCAGGACAACTACGTATTATTTCAAGTGCATCTTCCTTGAGCTTTGTCCAGTGAATACCATCACTATGTAAAGCTGTTACGATTGCTTGAGCTCCACGGTGTCCTTCTAAATGTGTATCCATGAGTAGCTTTTGTCTGTCTTCTGGTGCTGGGGTCATCAAGTCAGCAGGCATCATCATTCTGGATGTAAGAATTGATCCGTTAGAATTGATAATTTGGGAAGTGACGATTGTTTTGATGGTTTTATTATCCCCCTCCAGCGTTTTTTCAGGTTCAAAAAGACGCGACAAAGCATCTGGTAGAATATTTTGAATACCAGGTCGATGGATGATTTTGAAGTTATAATCCAGTATAGTGTCCAGCCAATTGATCATCATAGCGTTAGCTACAGGCTGAGTGTGGAGATAAGTCAAGGCCTTGTGATCGGTGTATAAGGTGAACGGATTACCCCACAAAAATGGATGAAACTTCTTTAGTGCAAATATCACTGCTAATAGCTCACGTTTAGTAGTAGAATAATTCTTTTCAGATGTAGAAAGTGAGCGTGCCATGAAACCGATATATCGTGTCTCATTTTTGATAACTTGGTAAAGAACAGCACCAATTGAATAGTTACTAGCATCAGTAGCAACATAAAAAGGTTGTTCTAGATCTGGATGATGAAGAAGTGGCGCAGAAGACAATAATGCCTTGATCTTTTCAAAAGCTCTTTCTTGTTCAGATGTCCAAAGTTTATCAAGTTTACCTTCGAAACGTAATTTGTCCAAAGGTGCAGTGACTTCAGAAATATTTGGCAAGTATTTTCTAAAATAATTTACCAGTCCTAAAAAGCGTTGAATCTCTTTTCCAGATGAAGGTCTAGGCCAAGTCAAAGCGTTTGTAACTTTACGAGGATCGAGTCGAGACCCTTTGGCATCAACACAGAACCCAAGCAAGTAAACAGTAGACTGCGCAAAATGACACTTGTCTGGGTTAAGGATCAAATTCACTTTAGTTAATCTCTGAATTATGTTTTGCACATGTGTGATGTGTTCCTCATAAGACTTGGAAAATATGATGATATCATCAACAAAAGCCTGTGCATAAGGTAAATCACGTAACACTATATTAATCACTCGTTGATAACGGGAAGCAATATGTTTCAAACCAAATGGACAACCTCTAAATTGGTATTGTTGACCTTCAAAAGTGAATGTGGTCTTAATACGATCAGGCTCATAGATTTGGAATCGATGAAATGCTTGTCGAAGATCAAGAGTGGTAAAGATAGTTGATCCTTGTAATCGATCGAAAATCTCTTCAATCTTTGGAATAGGATGTCTATCATTTGACACAAGAATAGAATTTAACAAGCGAGGATCGAGACAGGGTCGATGTCCTGTGAGATTACCAAGCAAGTCTTTCTTAGATGCCAATGTTAAAGGAGAATTCCAATCTGAATTAGGTGATGCACGTTCAATAACTTCATCCTTTAACCAAGTGTCAATACATTCACGCATGATTGGTAGTAATTTAAAAGGAGTACGATATGGTGCACGGTAAGCAGTTTTTCCTTTAACAGTATCTAAACGTATAACTGACTCGGGTACAGTACAAAATGAATTCTTTGGTATTAAGGCATTTTGATCAACAAATGGTTTAACAGCATTATGGAAATGAGCTTGTTGCTCAGGTGTACCGAAAGGAGCTTTGTTAGGTTCAGGTGTATCATCCGTAATCTCTTTGTCAATAACTGGTGCAAGATTAGGATGTCTGATAGCTAAGTTGGTAACAAGAATGTTTAACTTGTGCATCAGATCTAATCCTATTACAACTTCAGTATCCAAGGAAAGAGGAAGGACTTCAAAAGAATGGGATGTATGAATAAGATTTTTATCATTATCACCGTAAATAACACTTAATGGAAATTTGGTTGTACCGAAACGTTTACTAACATTATCACTTGTAGCAAGAATAACGGAACCAGATACATTTCTATCAACTGCAATATTGTATTTATTAACAAAATTTGTGTCTATCGAGCTAAAAGAAGAACCACTATCAACTAGGGCCATAGTGTTCACATTTTCTATAGTGATAGGTACAATTAAAGAATGGTTAGTACTTTTAAATACTTCATTCTGTTTTGTTAATTTCTTACAATCATAGTTAACTGGATAACCCTCGTCATCCACGTCCATCAAGTTGCTATCACCACTAGACATCTTGGAAGATGCCTGTTGTAGTCTAGCTTGAGGAGTGATGGTGAGGTTAGGCTTGCTACCATTGGACCTTGAAGTGTCCAAGCGAACAGAACGGATGGCCTTGGTTGGACCTTGATAGGGCTTATCCCGAGGACAGTGAGCAGCATGTTCTTTGGACCATGGAACATTACCCAAACAGCGATAACAATTCTTGGCAGCAGAGACAAATGATAAAGGTCGACTGGATGTAGCAGGAAGAGAGATCACCGAGGAAGAGTTTTGCTTCAGCAAGTCCTTGTACTTATTGCACCTTTCAGTGGGATGATTAGCAATACCATGGATGGCACAGCGGAACTTGTTCTTCATACTGCCCATAGAGACTCTTTTAATATTGGCAAGTTGGTTATTTAATGTTTCCAAATTGTTTGGATTGTACTTCGATGCTTCTGTTCCTTTTGAAAGGAGAGGCGAGGATGAAGTTTTTAATCCAGAATCTTGACGATTAGATGAGCCGCTATCTGAACAAAGGTTTGATGACAGGACCATCCGTGCTTTGGCAGCAACTTTTGCCACAGAGTCTTGTTGATCTCGACCAAGGTTTAGCAAGGAACGAGAGACCTCCTGACGTAAAAAGCCTGGTAAAGCACGCTTGTAAATGGAAGCAGTCTTGATGTCATCATCCCATTTAGCAGCCCGTCGAATGCGTTGAAATCGATCTGTAAAGGCTTCGATCGACTCAGTTGGAAGCATTTTCAATGATAAGAGTTGATCCATGTACTCTAATTCTTGAGCTACGTCTTGAGCGGCATAGGTCTTGACAATGATCTTTCTTACTTCAGACCAGGTCAAACTACGCCCTTTTAGCACCTCGTTAAACCATGACCGCTGATCTCGGTTCATCTTGATTGGGACCAGGCGAGACCAACTAGAATCGATAGATAGACCGTTTGACTCGATGATTAAGGAGAAGGTGTCAAGTAAGTCTTCTACAGAGTCGTGTACATCGGCATCTTTTCTCCAGATATTACCCCTCCATTGCCAGATAGGAAGATCAGGTGGGATAATGTGAGCCGATCGAGGGTTAAGAGCAGTACTTGAGAGGCCAGAACTGAAAGCAGCATTACCTACCGGTGTAGGAGGAGTAATACAGAAAGCTTGAGCATCATCTAAAAACTGGATACAGTTCTTTATATTAACTGCTTGTTCTTGTAGCTTGGTTAGCTCTTCTTGAGGAGCTCCAGTCACCACAGCACGAGCGATCTGTTGTCTAAGGTCTGTCAAAGTAACTCTTAGACCCATAACAGCATCAATAGAGGGATCTTCTTTTAATTCAAAACGGTTTGAAGTAGTAAAAGCAGCCTCTTCAACAATAGCCATTTCTATGTCTTCACTGACTCTTGACGTCTCTTCTTGTTTATCAATGTTACCTTTTTCATTAAGGGAAGGAACTTGAGTGGATTGATCGTTGTCAGCCATATTTTGCAATTTTAAACAAGCGTTCAGAATTCGTTAAAAAAAATGAAGTGTTTTAAGTATTCAAAAATAAGATAAAGAAGAATTAACGAGACCGAACAATAGTTCTAAAGTCGAATACTTTTATTAAAGAAAGATTTCAAGGCTATTTATATTAGTTGAGCAAGACCTGAGATTAGATGACAAAAATAGTTATGACCGATATGATTTGACATGTATAAGAAAAATTTTATAGACTGATGTTAATAATCAACTGTTGAGATGAAAGTGAAACTTGGCTGTTTAGGGCAGTGATAATTATCAGGTTCTATTCTTATTCAAACTCATTTGTAAAGATTTAGTCCAGAATGATAAGACTGTATCTTATTGACATGTCAAAACATGACAACTTGTATATGATTGACTGCGATTGACTGTGATTTAGTTCCTGGATTTAATATAATTTAACCGTGCAATTACGCAGCATCTTATCCTTAATGAAGATTATCCGAATTAACCTGTAGCCTATCTATTGGATATATTTTACATGTAGCTTATTAATACTGTTTTCATATCGAGTTATGAATGATGGATACATCACTTGTAAGTTGTTGTTTTATATAGAATTTAAGCAGATGCTTGTTAAGTAGTGACCACCAGATCTTATGTGTAAGATCAATACGATGATTCTTGATAAAAGTTAGAGTAGAATAAAAGTTGTAGTGAACAGGGACTTTCTTGTTAAAGTTTGTTTATTATTGAGTAAAAATATATAATTTATTTAAACTGACTGACAATTTCTTCACAAAAAGATGGTATATATATATGAATAATATTTTTTTGTTTTCTTTTTAGCTTTTCTTATTTTTTGACTTTTTTTATATTTTCAACTTTTTTATCTTTTTAACATTTTTTTTTATATTTTTAATTTTTTTTATCTTTCTGACTTGACTCGGCTAATCTCTGTGTATCCTTATTACCATTTTCGTTACATCATCATTGTTCTGAACTGTAAATTACAGTGTAACTTGTTAGTACTTGGGATTTGGATTGTGTTAAAGTGTTGTAGATTTGTTTAGTTTGAGGTTTGAAGCCTTGAATGACTTGAGTTTGATTACTTGAGTGAAATTTTAACAGTTCTTTTGATATAGTAATTTGATTTTAAGTAGTGACCACCAGATCTTTATAGATCAATAAGGTTAGGAGTAAGATTGTTTAATAAAAGATAAAAATAAAAGGGATCTTTCTTGATTCGTGATAATTCAGGTATCAGATCAGAAAAAATAAGTAAAAATAAAAAGAAAAGAAAAGGTGTTTGTGACCCAATAAGAAACAATTGCTTTTAAGCGCAAGAAGATTTTGTTTATTGAATGTGAATTGGATTCAAATTGGATGTCTGTATTTTGGTTAAAAATATTCATCTTATTTATATAAAAAAAAAGGTGTGGCTTATTGTTTATGTTGTTTGTTATCTATGTCGCTGGACATCAAAATTGGTTCTTGTGATCATCATTGTTCTCAGGATCCAAAATTTCATCATTTGTGCTACAACAGTTCATGTTCTTCATCCAAACTGTATCGGGGACTAAACCATTGTTCGTGTTGTAAATTTTTCTTCTTTATGTATATAGCTTGTTTGCGGGTTTACTTTTGTAAGTAAATAAGTATTGTCGGTAGTGACCACCAGATCTTGTTAAGTAGATCAAACTTGTTAAAATAGGCTAAACTCTTGAGGTTTAGGAATAGGTTTACAATGAAGTTGATTTAGCTTCAAGGGACTTCAGTATTTTGAATAGAACACAGACCAAAGGGTTTCTTTTGAACGCTTGATGGTTTTATTGGTTTATAAAATAAAGAAAAGATAAAAAGAATATTGTTATTTTATTATGGTTGGCTTGTAGGTTTGTGTTTTAATAGAGTAAGTTTGCTTGTAAAGCTTGATTGTAAGGTTAAGATAGCCTTGTAAGTTGTTGTTTTATATAGAATTTAAGCAGATGCTTGTTAAGTAGTGACCACCAGATCTTATTTGTAAGATCAATACGATGTTTCTTGATAAAATAATATAAAAAGTAAAGTAAAAGTTGTAGTGAACAGGGACTTTCTTGTTAAAGTTTGTTAATTATTGAGTAAAAATATATGATTTATTTAAACTGACTGACAATTTCTTCACAAAAAGATGGGTTATATATATGAATAATATTTTTTTGTTTTCTTTTTAGCTTTTCTTATTTTTTTGACTTTTTTTATATTTTCAACTTTTTTATCTTTTTAACATTTTTTTTTATATTTTTAATTTTTTTATCTTTCTGACTTGACTCGGCTAATCTCTGTGTATCCTTATTACCATTTTTGTTACAATGTAATATTCTGTAATAAAGAAAAGTAAAGTGAAGTGAAGTGAAGTGAAAATAGGGATAAGATATGAGGGTGTGAGATTGGAGTTTGTAAGGTTTTTATAGTGTTAAATAGGTTTGATTTAAGAGAGTCTTGATATAAGATCAAAGGTTTAGGTAGGATTTGATTCCAAAAAGAGTAGTGATTTGAATATAATTTCGCTTGTAATAAGTGACCACCAGATCTTATAAGTAGATCAAACTGTTGTGAATAAAATAAAGTAAAAAGATAAAAAAAAAGGGATTACAATGAAGTGTATTTGCTTCAAGGGACTTCTTGTTCTTGATATTTGATAAAATAAAAGAAAAACAAAAGAGATTTACTTTGTATGATATTTATTAAAATAATCAAAAAGTAAAGTAAATAAGTGAAGTAAAACAAAAGTTAAAAGTGAAGTAAGTAAGTCAAGAGTAAGTATAAGAAATATTGAAGTTATTTATATGTTTTTGGCTTTTCTGATTATATGCTGTTTTTGATGATTTTGTGGATATTCTGTATTTTTTTGTATTTTTCTGGATTTATCTGTATTCATACGTATTTGTTTGTATTTTCCTGGATTTGAATTAGTTGGAGAGAGAAAAGTCAAATGCTGCAAAAGTTTACTGCATTGTGTTACAGATGCCCGGGGTGGACAAAAGTTCGTCCTCGAACGTTCCATGGCGTGGGACATGTAAGTGGGCCCAAGAGTCTTCTTGTTTTATTACTTTCTTTAGGATGGGATCGATTCGTCCCTCTATGAGTATATCTTTCAATTGGTGATGCTTGGCGTTGAGATATCTGTTGACACTAGCTTGAGTGGCATTAGGGCGTTGGAACACGAAGTGACTCCATCGATTGACTTGTGTCGCTAATTCTTCAATAGCTTTTTGTTTCTTCTTATGGGCACGTTTGAGATCTTGTTGTGCTTTCTTATATTCTGAATATGCTTCCAGGATGTATTCTTTGGTGATATTTGCGGCTTCCATATTACCTTTTTGCCAGTCTTCTAGCAATAAATCATTCCATTCTTTGATACTTTGGTCGGAACAAGGATAATAAGGCAGTGGGTTATGTAAGGTGTTGATATGAGCAATGGTAGGTTGCAGAATTTCTTCAAAAGAGGTTGGAGTTGGCCAATCCATGATTTGTGCTTGCTCCTTTACTCTTTCTTGGATTACCTTTGCAAAATATATGGCACTGTTATGTGTTGTGGGTTCCATCCCTTCATCAACTTCAAGAACTAGACAATCAAATTCTTTGAAATCATCTTGACAACATTGTAGCCATTGTTCAAGAGCCATAACCAAATCTTCGTATCCTTCTTGCTGATAAAAGGTATGAAAGTAATCCTGCAGCATGTTCTTGTAATATTCATCAGGATCAGCAAAATCTTCTTTCTTGGGTGCATAGGGTCTCCACCAGGATCCCTTGTTATTTTCAGTGTACAGGTTTGTATTCATTTTCCTTTTCTTGAGTTTGTCTTCTTGGATAAATAGATGATTATATATTTTTTTGTAGTATTTATATTATTTCTATATTTTTGTGCTTGTGAATTTTTTTTTTTTTTATAACAAAGTTTTAGTCAAAGAGTTCCTTTGTTTCATCATCTAAGACACTTGAAACAATCCGCTGATGTTCTGTTCTCCATTGGGTATTTGGTATCGAATAAGGTTTTAACCTATTCCCATGTACTCTTTTAATTCTTGTGTCTTGTACTTCGGTATTTTTAATATGATAAGTTCCTTTGCCTAAAGCTTGGTGTATGATGTATGGTCCTTCCCATTTGTCTTGAAGTTTTCCAGACCATGAAGTTGATAAGTAATCCTTATATAACAGCACGACATCACCTAATTTGAATGGTGGTTTTAATTCTTTTCTTTGATCGAGGATCTTATTTTCTATCGCCTTTTTCTGTGCATTCTGTGTGGTCTTTATTGCTTTGGCTGCTTGTTCCCTTATACGATTGAGACTATGCAACTGATGAGCGGTGCGATGGAATAAGATAGCTTCAAACTTTGGTGAGTTTCTCTCATGGATCAAGTGATTCATGTCAAATGGTGTTTTAGGTTCATATCCGTATGTCAGATAGAATGGACTTTGCTTTGTAGTAGCTTGTTTCATTGATCTGTAAGCGAATAAGGTAGCGGGTAAATATTGGTCCCAGTCTTTCTTTTCTTCATCTGAACGTCGTTGCAATATTTGTCCAAGAGTTTTATTGAAACGTTCTATGAGTCCATTACTCTGTGGATTGTATGGTGTGGTTGTTTTGTGTATAATTGAGTAATTTCGGCAGACTTGTCGAATTAGATCGCTAACAAAAGGCTTTCCATTATCAGAGATGATAATAGTTGGGCAGCCATGTCTACAAATAATTTCTTCGTATAGGAATAACGCTATTTCCGATGCAGTTTGAAATCTCATTGGCCTGGCCTCTACATATTTTGTAAGGTAGTCAATTCCAGCAATTATATAACGATAGCCTGCTCTTGATGCTTGTACGTGCTTAACATCTAGTGCTATACGATCAAAGGGTTTCTTCGACACTGGTACTGGATATAATTCTTCATTAAGGCTTTTACTTCCATATACTTGGCATCGAGGGCATTTTTTGACGTATTCTTGGATATCTTGTGACATTTTTTCCCAGTAGTATCTTGTTGCAATTTTGTGTAGCGTATTGTTATAAGCAAGATGTCCTCCTAAAGGATGTTGATGGTAGGTATGAATAATGTTTTCAGCCTCTTCCTTATTTAAAACTTTGCGAATGATCCCATTGGATGTGTTGTAGCGATACAAAGTATCTTTATATATTGTATAATTGATTGATTCTCTTTCAAGATATTTTATCATTTTTGTTGATATGTTATCAGGTATTTTTAGTGTGAGTAAATATTGTTTCATCTTTTTCATTTTTTCTTCTTCCATTGTGTGTAACTTTGTTATTGTGCTTTAAGGTGGTACTATTTCTGTAATTTTCTGTATTAAGGTTTTGTCTGTTGGTGTGTGTGTATAAATTATTATTATTATTTTTTTTTTTTGATTTTGTTTGTTTCAACTACCCTCCCAGCCTCCTTGTAGTTTTTTTTTTTTTTTTTTTTTTTTTATAGGATGTTCTTTTGTTCTTTAGTAGCCTAATCTTGACAAGAAGTCGGCACTTTCATTAACTCGGCCTGGCCGATACTTGATTTCGTACTCATATTCTGCTAATATGGTAATCCATCTTGCAATGATACCAGTAGGATTGGTTGTATTAAGTAAGCCTTTTAGTGCTGAATGATCTGTAATGATGGTGAATTTTCGTCCAAGAAGATAAGGTCTAAATTGTTTGATAGCCCAAATTAAGGCTAAGCATTCTAACTTTGATACTCCATAATTGGTTTCACTTGACTTTAAGCTTCTGCTTGCGTATATTATAGGGTGCTCGTGACCATTGTCGTCTAACTGAGTTAAGATGCAGCCAAGACCTAGTCTAGAAGCGTCTGTTACAAGTATAAAATCCTTGTCGAAATCTGGCCTTGCTAAAACTGGTGCCTGAGTTAATAATTTTTTCAAGGATTCAAATGATTCAGTTGTTTTGCTAGTCCAAGGTATTCTTTTTGTCGTCTTGGTTTGGTCATGCAATGGACGTGCTATTGCAGCAAAGTTTTTTATAAATCTACGGTAATATGAGGCTAAACCTAAGAATCCTCTAATTTGTGTGAGCGTTTTGGGAACGGGATAATTTTTTATCTTTTCTATTTTGCTTGGGTCGGTCTGAATTCCTTCTTTAGTAACGATGTAACCAAGAAACTTGAGATGATCCTTGAAAAAGAAGCATTTTTCTGGATTGAGCTTTAGATTTCCCATTCTAATACAATTGAAAACTTGTTCTAAGTGAATTAAGTGTTCTTGACAGTTATTTGAAAAGACATTTAGATCGTCGATATATGCTACCAAACATTTGTTGATTAATGGTCTGAAGCAGAGGTCAATGAGACGTTGGAACGTTGCAGGTGAATTTACTAATCCCATAGGCAATGTGTTATAATGATATACTCCGTATTTTGTGGTGAATGCTGTTAGCTCCTTGCTATTTTCTTCCAAGGGTACTTGATGAAAACCAGCTCTCATGTCAAGAGCGGAAAATACTTTAGCTTTTCCCAAAGTGTCTAATAAATCGTCGATTCTTGGCAAAGGGTATGAATCTTTCTTTGTTACAGCGTTTAACTTGCGATAATCAATCACCATACGGTATTCACCGTTTTTCTTTTTAACAAGAATTACCGGAGCAGCCCAAGGACTGTTTGATGGTGCAATTACACCTAACTTGCAGTATTTATCCAATTCCTTTTGTAAATAGTCAGATTCTATAGGACTAAGTCGATAGGGTCTATGACTAATAGGCTGAGTATTCTCTTCTATGATAATTTTGTGCTTCAAAATTGATGTGTAGCCAATGGTATTATTATCCCAATCAAATATTTCCTTGAATCTATATAGCAATTTTCGTAGTTTCTGATTCATTTCTTTTGATATACAGTAGCGGACAAAACTGGTGCACAAAACTTTTTTTCAGCTTTTAACTACCATTACCTGCTCATGGTAGTTGCAATAGTCATGAAACTGTACTAGAAGGAGGATGCACTAGTCATTGTAATTTATGTATGTTCTAAGCATGACATTGTTAAAACTGAGCGATAAGCGTGCTTTAAATTTATAAAATTTTATATTTTCTAAAAACCGCAAAAGTGGCTAAGACCTTAGACTTTATATAATCATCTCATCTCTTGATATCATCGGATGTTCTTCTTTGCATATGCTAATAATATGCGTGTATACCATTTTCAATAAAAGAACCCGGCTCTTTAACTACTCTTTTCCAAAGATCATCGACCCTTTTTGATCTAGTGTCGTACCATCATACCTTTGCCATCAATTGCCACCTGGCATGCTTAAGCGGACTTAGGCCGGGATTAGTGGCGGCTAAACTTGTAGCACAGAAGCGCTGTTATCAAATATTGAGTTTGTGACATGCGTCGACTTGTGCCTTGTGTCATTGTCATACTGAAACGAGAGATTACGACGTTTTAGACCACTATACGCTAGGCTTTTGTGGTATGAAGTAAGCGAAATATATATGTGTATATTTCTGAGTTCATTATACCATCATATACTTGACACACATATTCCGGTCCTCAATATCTAATACAGCCTTAAAACATAACAGAGCAGCCAGCATGCTTCATTGTTTGATCACCGTGAAAAAATCGCTCAGGTTGCTCGACTTGCTTTCAATATTAGTGTATACTACCTGCATCCATAATGTTCATATTTGTTTCATTGCTAAAGATAGCAGACTTCCAGCCCTCTATAGTATACAATGGCTTGTTGTGATACCACATTCATCGCTTTTTCCGACTTATACAGCTGATGAAATTCTTCGATTCCTTACTTCCAGACTCAAAATCTAGCTTCCTACTGTGCCTTTAGACTGACAGTCTGCTAACACTGTATCTTAAGGTCCTCAAAATGTGCTGAGCATCAGGAACTGTGTGTAGCGGACCTTGTCCAAGCTCTAGGTTGATGACTGAACTAATAACTTTTCAGGCTAATAGCGGAATACCTTCATGATCACAAGACATTAAGTTTCTTTCTTCCCTCTTTCTCCTGTTGATTGTCCATTTAGAGATTCTTGTTACTCTAGGAATATCTGTTGTCGTACGAACTAAGTGTATTCGAGATCTCAGAGTTTCATTTTTACAGTTGCTTATTTTCTTAAACATATAAGGCTAGTACTTTGTTATAGTGAATAGGGTAAAAACAAAAGGGGGGATTCAATGGGAAATACAAAATAACTACGGTTTTATATATTTTTTAAGAGCTACTAAAATTCACTAATATGCGGTGAAATCTGAAAGCAAACGGGAGAGATATGGGGAAAATTGAAAGAAGGCTAGACAAGCACCACATTTTTGGCGAAAATTGAAATATGCAAAAAATCACTAAAAATGACCTTATGCCTGAGGGATGTCCGGCACAGTTCCGGTTTACATAACGTAATGTATATTTTAGACTGTCTTTCAGATGGTATATACCACAAAAGTCGCAGACATATGGCGGAGATACAATGTTAATTTTAAGTTTTGTGCACCAGTTTTGTCCGCTACTGTATCTCCAACTTCCACTTTTGCATATGAATCTTTGTCTATCATTTCTTCTTTATCACTTTCGGTTTCTGAGTTCTGATTATACTCCATAGTACAGTGGGTGAAAAAACTCTAAAAACGTCAGACATTTTTTCTGTTTTTAGCCTCTGTGAGCATGTATAGTGACTTAGATGATACAACAACTTTATGATATGCTTGTTTGACTTTCTATTACATCTCGTGCAATTTTTAATCTCAGAATATCATTTAACAGTCCGCAAAAGCGATAGAAGTGATGTAGGTTTATTTTTAGAGTTTTTTCCTTTTACTTTTATTATGTTATAGATGACTTAATACTTCGTAGATCCACCATTGGCATCGATTACTGCCTTAATACGCGCAGGCATAGTGTCAATATACCTTCTGCAAACTTCTTTGTCAAAGGAGTTCCATTCCATTTCGACTCTTTCCCACTATTCATGAACACCTTTGGCTTTCTTGTCATATAACGATAGCTTCAACTTCAAATGATGCCAAAGGTGCTCAACTGGGTTAAGATCAAGACTTTGAGCTGGCCATTCGTCAATATGGCTCACTCTAGTAGCTTTTAGCCATTGAATGGTTGACTTGGAACGATGCTTTGGATCACCATCGTGCTGAAAGTATGCTGTAGACCATTCCACATCATAGTATTCCATTGTTTCCCGAAGTGTTGTATCCAGTATACATTAGTAAAAATCCGAGTTCAAAGTTCCATCGTATATTTGACAGGTATACCCAGGTCCCTCATAGGTCAAGCACCCCCACATCATTAAACTACCGCCTCCATGCTTGACTGTTACGTCGATATGGTGAGGCTTAAGAGGGTCCCCTGGTCTTGACCAATAGTACTTACATCCGTCAGAGTCCCAAATGTTGATTTTTGTTTCATCAGAGAACAGTACACGTTGCCAGTCATCTGTGGTCCAGTTTTGGTACTTTTTGGCCCATGCTAGCCGTCTCTTCATGTGATTTGCGGTTAACAAAGGCTTTTTGACCTTAATTACGGCAAAGAAGTTCATCGATTTTAATACGTTTATAGCGGTTTTGTATGTTATGGAATACCCCAGCTCCATGAGTTTGTCATGTACTTCCTTCGCAGTCTTGAGTTGCCCTTGTACAACCTGAAGTTTGATGAATCTCTTCGTCTGAGTGGACACAACTATCGGTCTACCACCAAGTCCACGCTGTCGGTTAGGGAAAAACTTGTTCGCATAGTTATTAACTGTTGCATACGTAACCCCAAAGCGGTTTGCAACATCCATAGAGACTTTTCCGACAAGTAGAGCGGACTTTATATCGTTTTTGATGTCAGCTGAGAGAGATTTAGGCATGATTGAAGTGTTTAGGAAATTTAAAAAATTAAATGGAAAACTTTTAAGAAAAAGAGAAAAATGACTTTTTTTATACTTTTAGAGTCATTATGACTCATAATATGTCAATGAAAGACCGCAAAATCTGTCTGTCGGTCCGAGTATCCGACATTTATGGAAGTGAAAAAACTCTAAAAATAAACCAGTCTTCTTTTAGCAGTTGATTTCGGATCAATATTTATAATCGGAGATTGAAAAGGCAGCATACGATATGCTGCTATCAGTGCTACATATGTGCAAAATTTCACGGTGATACACTAATTTGGTAAAACAGAACAACCAAAAACGCTAATAATATCATAACGTTTTTAGAGTTTTTTCACCCACTGTATATAAATCTGCTTCTTTGTTAAGTTGATACGCTTGTATGACTTCCTCATCTTGTAAATCAATTTTCTCAAGCTTTCCTATCTTTTCAAACGACTTTAGGTGGATGTTTTTCTTTGATCGGTTGTATAGATGTATTTCGATGCTCTTGTTGTTTAATACTATAGTGGCATTTAAGTCGAAATATCCCATTGCTTGAATAATGTCAGGGTTGGTTAGTTCAAAACTATAAGTGACTGACTTTGACTGTCCAGGTGGTTTTTTAAGCTGAAATGTGCTTGACGTATAGGCTTTTAAGATCATCCCTTCTTTTGGAGCACGAATGATTTGATCATTGTTATTTGTTATTATCTCAATTTCTTGGTCAGATTCTTTTTCCAATACTAATAATGATTGATCATTGCCTTCTTCTTGATGCTCTTTGTCAGATAGTTCATCTTCAGCACTGTAAATATCTTCATCACTATGTTCTATTGATTCATCCTCTGTACTGTATTCCTCTTCAGTGCTTTCATCGGTTTCTTCTTCAAAATGGACATGTTTTAAATTTGAATTAGTTTGATTGACTGGATTTTTATATGTTTGCGTATAAGTCGTGATTTTTGGCATTTTTTCTTGCTTGCGTAAGAAGGTAATAGGCAATTCGGCTTTTTGGTTCTTGTATGATACTTTTAAGGATTCGCTGTTAAAATCAATCTTCGCTTTGGCTCTAATTAACCAGTTGTTTCCAAGGATGAAGTGAGTGGGACATGAAGGTAGTACTTCTACTGTACAAGGTACAGTGAGTTAAAAAACCGTTTCAGTAAAATTGAAACTCACACATTTATTCTTTTTTTGAAAGAAATATTTAGAGTATACGTGTTCTTTTTTATTATGTTATTATATAGCTTTTTTGCAACAAAGCAATGTACATCTCATCTTAATATATAAACTACATCTTAAGCAATGGCCATTTTAAAAAAAGGGGATGACTGAAACGGTTTTTTAACTAGGTAAAAAAATACTAATATATAGTATTTCCACCCTTAGCTTTTATTACAGCTTGAACTCTAGCCGGCATACTATCAATATGTTTACAGCAAATATCTTTATGAAATGTTTCCAATTCAATTTTGATTCTTTCCCATAGTTCATGGACACCTCTTGCCCTTTGTTCATATAAAGCTAATTTCAACTTCAAATGTCTCCACATGTGCTCAATTGGGTTCAGGTCAGGCGATTGAGAAAGCCAAGGCAATACTGGGTACTTTGCTTCTTCTTTAAGATAAGTCGTTGTTATCTTGGCAGTGTGTTTCGGATCATTATCGTGCTGAAAGATGAAATCACCATCTCCTAATCGGTAGTAATGAAGTGTATCTGCCAGTTCGGTTTTTAGGATATGGATGTAATCGGATGCAGTCATTCTGCCGTCGTATATCTCGCAGATATATCCAACTCCATGAGAAGTCATACAAGCCCACACCATAACACTTCTACCGCCGTGTTTTACGGTTGGGATTACATGATGAGGCTGTAATGGGCTTCCAGGTAGACTCCAATAGAATTCAACTCTATCAGAGCCCCAAACGTTGATTTTCGACTCGTCAGAGAAGATAATCTTTCTCCAGTCGTCAATGGTCCAGTACCTGTGAGCTAGTGCCCATTCCAAGCGTGCTTTCCTGTGTTTTGCTGACAAAAGAGGTACCTTTCTTTTTGGTCGGGCTTTGAATTCTAGGCTCTTTAAGGCGTTTAGGGTGGTGTTGTAAGTCAACCTTGGATAAATGGCCTTGAAATAATCGAAGACCTCTACACCTGACTTCAATCGTCTTAAGATTACCATTCTCTTCATGAGGGACTTGCTTGCTTCAGTTAAGATCTGAGGTCGTCCGCCAGTGTTATCGGGCCTTTGGATATTCCATTTTTTACAATATCGATGAACAGTGGCTTTAGAGAGAGTCAAGCGATTAGCAATCTCTTCATAAGACAAATCAGACTCTAAGAGCACTCTCAAATCATTTTGAGTATCTTGGGAAATGGAGCGAGTTATTTTTAATAAAGATTGGGTTGAAAATGTAAAATGAAAAAGGACGAAATTTGTTTACGCGTCTATTAATAAAATAACGTGTTTATATACTTGTTTTTTTAATAAATGCAAAGTATCATACTCTTCCCCTAACTTTATGTGTATTGCATAAATTAAAAATGAAGTCTGCATAATTGTAATTGGTATTTATGTTTTTTTTAATGGAGTTAAAAAACCGTTTCAGTGCACCGGCTGTAGTAATTTTATAAGTTTTAGGGAGCAAATATTGAAAAAGCAATACTATTTTTATATTGTATTATATATCAGAACTAGTGCTTTCATATGATGTATGAAATGTAGCATTTTATTTAGTATATCAGTAGTAATGGTAGTAAAACCATATTTAGGAAAAACACTGAAACTGTTTTTTAACTCACTGTATAATCATATTTTCTTTTACTTCTACTGGTACATCATAGATAACTCCTAATCCTGCTTGCTTTGTTCCATTTCCCATAGTAAATATAGTTTCGGAGGCAGCGTCTATAGAGAGTCCTAATTTATCAGCTAAAGCTTTCGACATACAAGTCTTTGCTGCTCCACAGTCGATTAACGTTCTAATCCTATGGTCTCCAATGGTAGTTTTTGAATATACAGCGGTGGTATTAAATTCATCGTCTTCAATTATTGCAACCGTTTGTTGAGAATCTTGATTTTTAGTAGCAGTTCTTCTAGTTCTACAAACACCAGCTAATTGTCTACGGTATTTAGGGACATCATTGATTAGGTCTCTAAATGTTGCGTTGGTAGGTCGGTCTAATATATCCGTAGCGATATTGTAGGATGGAATTGGTTGTGTTCTTTTAGGCTGTTTCTTTTTGATAGGTTCAATAGGTAAATCAGTTTCCATTTCTATATCTTGATTTGTATATGTTTGATTGTTATTTGAAGGTTTGATTTCTTCCAAATGACTTCTAGTAGTAACGCGTTTGGTAACAACTGTTGGTTTGGCTGTTTTCTTTTGAGCTGTGGTACGTGTTTTAGTATAAGGAACAGCTCTGGTGACTTCGGGTGGTTTATCAGGTCTGATGGCAGTATACAATTCTTTCTCGTTTCTATTTTCATTTTCTGTTAGGATGGCATTTAAATGTTGTGTTTGTTTTTGTGATTGTTGTTTGGTTTCGTTAATGGATTTTGTTTGATTTTGGGTATTCGATTGACCATTGCTTTCGTTATTAAAAACAATCGACCCATCTAGTTTTTTGAAGGCTGATTTTGTTGAGGTTGTTGCAATGGAAGTTCATCATTTTGATTACTGTTGGGTTGATTACGATATCGGCTGTTGTAATTAGATCTTTCATATCCATTATTATAGTTATTTCTGAATCTATTATTGTGTCCATTATAGTTGTTATTTCCGTTGTAGTCGATGTTTCGATTATTGTTATAACCGTTATTGCTATAATAGTTATGGTTACTATTATTATTGTTGTTATATCTTTGATAATTGTCTTTAACGTTGGGATTGTAATTGTTGAAATTGTTATAGTTGTTGCGAGCATTGCGATTGTAAGGTCGGTTATGTTGATCATGTGTATTCAATTCGTTGCGGATAGCTTGTTGAATCATATTAAGAATCTCTTGTTGATTATTGAGATGAGTATGACCGTGATGATACCTAGTTGAATGATTCACATGATATTGGGTGTCATTAGGATAACCTACTACTTCCATTGTTGACAACCGATTAACTCCTGTTGTAACATTGGTATTGGTAGCTAGATTTCCTGATGATTTACCAAATATTTGAACATCACTGACTGGTAAAATTTGTGCAGGTCTTTCATCAATATCTACAAGCTCAACATTATGATTATTTATGTTGTATCGACCAGCATGTGCATTATCGTTGTGATATATCAAGGCATTGTTAATGTTTCGAGGTATGAAGGGGTTGTCGACCATGGCAATCTTACGAGGTCTATTTGCGTTCCACCATCCTTCAGAATGTGTGAGCCAGTCTTTAAAGTTCTTGGAACTGCTTTGTATACAGAAATTTTTTATTTCGTTTAGTAATCCAGCACGGAATCTGCTTTCTATCAATGCTTCATTATCAATATTGGCCAAATCGGCTGCTTCTCTTAATCTTGCAAGAAATATTTGTGGATGCTCTTGTTCTCCTTGGAACATATCATTAAATTCCATTTCATAGCTTTGTATTAGTTCCGGGGTGATATAATGATTCTTGAGTGCCTCTATTGCTTGGTCATACTTGATCTCTGGCTGTTCTTTTAAAATAACACGTTCAAAGTAGACTTTGGCAGCACGTCTTAGTTGTGATTTGAGAATGGCTATTTTTCTTGATTCTCCCTGCGTATTGTTAACTGCAAGGTAGGAGTCTAGGATTTCTTGAAAATGACGGAAATCTTCTCCTTCATATCCGTAAAATTCGATGAGTCTTGGTCTATAACCTTGTATTACGCTTTGGTTGCTGACTGAAGCCAACACGTTAGGTCCTGTAGTTGTCATTGCTGCTAATAAGTGTTTTGAGATTGTTGGTTCGATTTTGAGTAAATTTTTTTTTTGAATAAGTCTGTTGATTTCTTGATAGATTTTAAGTAGTTTTCAATTTTGATCCCTCGTAGTGACTTCTTGATTTGATTTCTTGATTTGATGTTTTATTTCCCCTCGTAGTGACCACCAAATGTGAGATTGGAGTTTGTAAGGTTTTTATAGTGTTAAATAGGTTTGATTTAAGAGAGTCTTGATATAAGATCTGTTGTAGAACAGTAACTGATCGTAGTAGACATTGGTAAATATAAGTCTTAATACAAGATCATAATTAAATAAAATAAAAATATAAGTTTATTTAAATAAGATCATACAATCAATTCCAATTAAACATGTTCTTTTAGAATATGTTTTGTATTAATAAGAGTTCTTTGATAAGAAGAAGTATCAACTAAAATAACAAGATCCAATCCAATATCAGGAATATTGCTAATCTTTCATATAATTGAAATAACGCGTAAAATAACGTTATCCAAATCAGTGAGGAATTCCCAGAATAAAAGATAATCTATGACAGACATACAAAAGAACAAATGAAAAGTTTTCATAATCATAATTATAGATGACACTTGCTAAAGTACCTGAATATTAGAAGAACGCTTACAATAGAAGATATCAAGCCACTCACTCAATAAGATATAAATACCTGCCTTCAATTAGAATAATTTTTACTTTAACTTAAACTGAAATAAAGATTAGTCTCAAAAAGTACCTACACTGTTTCTTTATTTTTGTTTCTACCTTTTTCTTAATAACTATTACCATTATACAACAAGATCAAAGGTTTAGGTAGGATTTGATTCCAAAAAGAGTAGTGATTTGAATATAAGTTCGCTTGTAATAAGTGACCACCAGATCTTATAAGTAGATCAAACTGTTGTGAATAAAATAAAGTAAAAAGATAAAAAAAAGGGATTACAATGAAGTGTATTTGCTTCAAGGGACTTCTTGTTCTTGATATTAGATAAAATAAAAGAAAAACAAAAGAGATTTACTTTGTATGATATTTATTAAAATAATCAAAAAGTAAAGTAAATAAGTGAAGTAAAACAAAAGTTAAAAGTGAAGTAAGTAAGTCAAGAGTAAGTATAAGAAATATTGAAGTTATTTATATGTTTTTGGCTTTTCTGATTATATGCTGTTTTTGATGATTTTGTGGATATTCTGTATTTTTTTGTATTTTTCTGGATTTATCTGTATTCATACGTATTTTTTTGTATTTTCCTGGTGTTATTTTATATGGTTGGCTTGTAGGTTTGTGTTTTAATAGAGTAAGTTTGCTTGTAAAGCTTGATTCAAGGTTGTGATTGCGTTGTAAGTTGTTGTTTTGTATAGAATTTAAGCAGATGCTTGATAAGTAGTGACCACCAAATGTTATGTGTATATCAATACGATATTTCTTGATAAAAGTTAAAGTAGAATAAAAAGTTTAAGTGAACAGGGACTTTCTTGTTAAAGTTTGTTAATTATTGAGTAAAAATATATGATTTATTTAAACTGACTGACAATTTCTTCACAAAAAGATGGGTTATATACACTAGGTGAAAAAATAGGGACAACCTTTTCGAAAATTTCATTTCATGCAGCATGTAGCATTAAGAGAAGGTCGCCTCATGACTCTAGCAATATGTTAAACCGAGGTTAATGTATGAAGTATTTCATCAAAATATGATGAGCCAACTATGGAAAATGAGGGAGTAATGCATATATAATTGGCCGAATTTTAGATACTCCACAGCTCAGTTTTAGACCATATTTCGTACTCCTCTATTTTGACCTGGAATATCAGCTACAATTAAAATGCAAACCAATTCTAGCATTAGCTATGCCCGTTCCTATAATTAATAATATAAAATGGATGTTGTTTTCCCTCATTCATACATTCTTTTTTTTCGTTATATTCTTCTTACTTCCTGCGAAATTTCTCTTACTTATGCTTCGCGCTTTACTTCAAGACACGCAAGACAGCATCAAGTCTGCACTGATGAGCAATAGAAGCCCAAAAGGATATTGCTGGTAAATTTGGTATCCATCCCAAGACAGTTAGGAGATATAGAAACAAGTTATTTGGGCCAATGGTACCCGCAACACGTGGTAGACATACACTTGTGTCATCTGCTACGAAGGAATATATCACGGTATTACTGATTAAAGGAGCCCTAAAGACAGCCAAGGACGTACATCGGATGCTCATACAACTTGGGTATTCTATGACTTACCGTTCAGCAATAAACGTCCTTGGATCAATGGATTTTTATTCTAGGCGTAAAAGGAAGCAGCCTCTTTTAACTAGTAACCACCGTAAGCAGAGGTTAGCATGGGCAAAGAAGTACCAAAACTGGTCTATACAACAGTGGCATCAAGTAGTGTTCTCTGATGAAACGAAGATCAACATTTGGGGATCTGATGGCTGCAAATACTATTGGACCCAGCCTGGTGATGTCCTTCGTCCACACCACATAGATCTTTCAATGAAGCATGGTGGCGGCAAATTGATCATGTGGGGATGTATAACCAGTGAGGGATCAGGATATGCGTGCCAGGTATACGATGGTACTATGGACTCCTTGGTGTACCAGCATATTCTTGGAACAACTTACATGAAAACGCTGAAGTACTATGGTATGAACAAGCGCACCATTTACCTTCAACAAGATAACGACCCAAACCACAAGTCGAAATCAACAATGTCATGGCTCCAACAAAACAAGGTCCAGTACATTAACGATTGGCCACCTAATAGTCCGGGTCTGAATCCTATAGAGCATGTGTGGCATTTGCTGAAACTTAGGTTAAGCCTTTATGAACGAAAGGCCAGAAACATCGACGAGCTATGGGAACGAGTTGACTTTGAATGGAACAAGCTAGATAAAGATGTTTGTAGAAGTTACATTAACAGCATGCCTGATCGCATAGCAGCAGTAATCAAATCGAAAGGGAGATTTACTCGTTATTAAATAAATACTACTCATTTTATAATATAACGATTATAAAATTATTGCGACTATTTCCTCTTTTCTTCCGCCATATGTTATCCTGATCAGTTTTATACAGTAGGTCAAAAAATTGCTGCAAGGAATTGCAAAATACCGGTTTTACAGCTGGTTGTCTATGGATACTGCATGAAACTATCTCAAACATTGATTGTTTGTACCTCACTAGAAGGGGCATTTATTCGTCGATTATCTGATATGGGCAATAGTTATTGGTGGAATTTGATATTGTTAAAGGGAATTTTATAAACATCCGGCATTTTTTACTTGTTTACATATGTTTGGAATAACAAATTTTAATACGACCCAACCGGTTGCTATCATAATTTTTCACATTCTTGACATGATTAGAATGTTGCCAGTATATAAAAGCGCTTACAATTCCTTTATTCTAAATTTTAAATTTTCTTATCTAAATTATTTCTCTTTTTTACCTTATTACCAATCGCATGCCTAAACGACTGCCAGAAGAAAAAGTAAACGATCTCAAGCAAGCATTAACTGGATCCACATCAACGTACGATATTGCTAAGGAGGTTGGAGTACATGAATCAACTGTTAGTAGATACTCTAGGCGGTTGTTTTCAAATAGGACAATGGGCTCAGCTGGTAGACCTACATTAGTCTCCAAAGTGACGAAACGGCTAATCAAAAGAAAAGTCATTGAAGGGGTTCTAAAGACTGCCAAAGAGGTACACCGGGAGCTGGTTCAACTTGGCTATGATATCTCATACCAGTCAGCAATTAACGTCCTGAAATCAATGGAGTTCCATTCTTCAATAAAAAAAAAAGAAGCCGTTTCTGACAAAAGCTCATATGCAGCATCGATTAGAATGGGCCAAGAAGCACCAGGATTGGACAGTGGAAGAATGGCGAAAAGTTGTCTTTTCTGATGAAACCAAGATCAACGTATGGGGCTCTGATGGTTGTAAGTATTATTGGAAAAGACCAAGTGATCCTCTTCAACCGCATCATCTAGAGTTTACAGTCAAGCATGGAGGCGGCAAGTTGATGATGTGGGGCTGCATAACATCTGAAGGATCAGGATATGCTTGTCAAATTTACGATGGGAACATGAACGCGGATGTTTATCAGCATATATTAGACACTACACTTCGTGATACTATGGAGTACTACAATTTCAACTGGTCCAACATTTACTTTCAGCATGATAATGATCCAAAGCACAAGGCAAAATCCACAATAGCCTGGTTAGATAATCATCAAGTGCGCTATATTAGCGATTGGCCTGCTCAGAGTCCGGACTTAAATCCAATAGAACATGTATGGCATCAACTGAAGTTAAAGCTCAGCTGTTACGAACGTAGAGCAAAGAATACGGATGAGCTTTGGGAACGAGTAGAAAAAGCATGGAATGAATTTGATAAAGAGCTTTGCCAAAGATATATCGATAGCATGTCGGCAAGAATTCAAGAGGTTATTAATAAAAAAGGAGCACCAACTAAATATTAATAAATAAACCCATTTCGTTCAAATTTTCGTTTTTTCAAATTTTCAAATTGCGCGCCTCATACTTCCTTCAATACTTATCCAATGGGGCTTAAACTCTTTCGGATTTTTCAAGACATGTAGGAAATCTACTATGTAGAAACAGAAGCAGTTTGTACCATTGTGACAGGATGTACGCTACAAAAACTGAGAAAAATGGATTCCTTGCAGCAATTTTTTGACCTACTGTATGTGGGAAACGTAATACTCACTACCTAAGGTTACGCTCTATAGGCATGGCTTGGATGTCGTACGGAGTGGAGGAGAAAAAAAAAAAGTTAAAAGTTATTTTAGGGTAGGTTGTCCCTATTTTTTCACCTAGTGTATATGAATAATATTTTTTTGTTTTCTTTTTAGCTTTTCTTATTTTTTTGACCTTTTTTATATTTTCAACTTTTTTTATCTTTTTAACATTTTTTATATTTTTAATTTTTTTTATCTTTCTGACTTGACTCGGCTAATCTCTGTGTATCCTTATTACCATTTTCGTTACACTGGATTTGAATTAGTTGGAGAGAGAAAAGTCAAATGCTGCAAAAGTTTGCTGCATTGTGTTACAAGGGTATTTATATGTTTTTGGATTTTATGATTTTGTGTTGTTTTTGGTTTTCAAGCAAAAGAGTTGATACTCCGTTTTCAAATAGATTGTTACGCAGAAGTTCATTTTCTAACTGGCGTGGTACAAGACAAAATATTTACTGTTTGTCTTCTTTCAGTGTTATGTCATATCTTTTTATTCTATATATGGATATTTGTGTTGCTTTCCTTTTTATGAAGTTTGTATTCAACAAGTTACATGCTATGACTCACAAGAGAGTTGTTTATATTCAATATCAACATGACTCATGAATTATGACAATACTTGTATATATCCTAGTGTAATAGCTTATTTTCTATTTAGGCCTTGTGTATTTATTGAGAGTTTAGAGTGATTTTGAATATAAAGTAAAGTTATATTTGGGTATTTTCTTGATAGGAGTGACCACCAGATCTTGTTTTAAAGTAGATCAGTCTTGATGTAAAGATAATGATAGCTTGATGTGAGATTTAATAGAGTTACAATGAAGATATTTGGCTTCAAGGGACTTGACTTATTCTTGATATTTAGTAAAATAATAATAAAAGAGATTTGCTTTGAATGATATTTATTTAAGAATAAAAGTAGTAAAGTATGTCAGAAGTAAATAAAATAACTGTTTTTATAGTTTTTATGAATTTTTAATATGCTTTAAATTTAAAGCATGCCTTGATTTTAATGCACCTTTCAATTTTCAACCTTGCATTAATTTTTATGTACCTTCGGGTCAAAAATTAAAGTCTGCATCTTTACACTAGTTTTGTAAAGTAATATAAATAGACCCAATAATTATTAGAAATAAAAGGACAATTATCTACCACCTAATCTTTAAGACTATATACTTATATTTCCTTTTATATACAATACTATAAAGAGCACGACAGTTACAATAAAATATACGACACAAAAAAGCAGTACTTCCTACTTAATTTGACCGGGAAGTACATGGATCTAGTTTCACCATTAAAGTGAATGTATAAACAACAGAGGAATCCGTGGATTGAACACGGGACCTAAAGATTTGCAATCTTCCGCTCTACCGCTGAGCTAATCCCTCTCGACTTCCTCTGCGCAAAGCTCCTGGCTCTGATCATCTTCGTACAGAGATGCTTATTCCCATACGCAAACAAGTAGCTGCTATCTTGGCTCGTCTCTTTGATATCTGCTGCCAATGGTCTTGCACTCCTTCTCTTTGGCGTCATGCGCAGGTCGTGCCTATCTATAAGAAGGGCGACCCTCATCAACCGTCAAACTTCAGGCCGATCTCCTTGACGTCCATCATTCGAAAGCTGTTTGAAATGTGTCTCTTTCCACTCTTACAAGATGTCTCGCCTCCACTGGACATTGCTCAAGGTGGTTTCCGTCCACAGCGAAGTGCTCTTGACCAAGCCCTCTGCTTGCATGACTTGATACAGGAGTACTATCGTCGAAAGCGTCATTTCCCAGTCGTGGCCTTTCTTGATATCAAGGCTGCCTATGATACTGTCGACAGACGTGTCATATGGCAATCACTCTTGGCTGTCTCTGCTCCTTTTGCTCTGGTCTCTGTCTTGGCTCATCTCTTTGATGATGTTTCAATCTCGGTCCTGATGTCTAATCAAGTCTCGACGCCATTCACTCCGAGTACAGGTGTACTTCAAGGCTCTGTCTTGAGTCCGCATCTGTACTCGATCTACATCAACACGCTGCCTGCTCTTCTTCGTTCTGCTGCCACGCGTACTACAGCTATGGTCTCGTCCTTGTCTCCTTCTGGTCCTCCTGGTTCTGATCTTGGTCTTTCTCCTGGTCTTCCTTTTGGTCCGACATTGGATGTCTCCTCTTTGTCTTCGTCACCCACAGCCATCAACTCTCTGCTTTATGCTGATGATGTGGCTATCCTCGGTTCTGCAAGCGAAGTCAAACAGATGCTTGACCTGGCTCAAATTCATTCTCAAGTGCTCGGCTACAGATGGAGTCCCACCAAGTGTGCTATCCTAAATGCTCCAGATCCGACGTCGTCAAGATACGTCCGACTCACTCTCTATAATGAAGACATACCGTCTGTCGATGAGTTCGTTTATCTTGGCGTGCCATTCGTTCGCAATGGTATCTCTCCGTCTCGTCTGGTTGCTCATCGCAAGCCTGGTGCTCAGCTCAAGATGGCTCAACTATCTGCTATTGGTGCCAATCGATCTGGTTTCTCGCTGCTGTTCTCTTCTCGTCTCTATGCTATGTTTGTACGTCCCAAGTTAGAGTATGGCCTAGCCATCTCGAAGCTGCTCAAAAAGGACTATGACGAGCTAGAGCGCGCTCAAAGTCGGTGTCTGCGTCTGATCGTTGGTGGCCACAAGACCTCGTCGACGGTTGTGCTTCGGCACATCTGTAACCTACCGTCGATGCGTTTCCGTGCTGATACCTTGGTATTGAAGTTTTGTCTCCGTGTCCAGACTTTACCTGATGACTGTCTCCTGTCGCTGCTTTCTTCTTCGCTGCCATCGTCACTACTATCAACTCTTCGCTCTCGACGCATTGTGCTCGATCACCCACCAGAAGTTACAGCTCCTTCTCGGCTTAAAACCTGGTTACATGCGTATCGTCAGCAAGAGTTTGATCAGTTTCTGGCTTCTACAACTCAAGTCTTGATTAAGGCATGCCGTCCTGTACTGCGTGTGGATCCGATTCTTTATGTTCCTGCTTCTCGCGCTGATCGCAGTCGACTTATCCGTTGGCGTATGGGTTGGCTGCCTGGTGATCCTCGTCCTTGTGCTTGTCTGTTTGGTCATACCACTCGTGCCCATCTCATGGTCTGTCCTCAGGTTCCATCGGCTCTTTGGTGTTGTCTTCCTTTTCCTCCTGCTGGTTCTACCGAGCTGCACATTGACTATTGCTTGTCTTTGTTGCCTGTTTCTCCTTCTGCTCGTTGTCCTCCGTTCTGGGTCAGCCTTTGTACCATCCTTTGGCACTTTGACCAGCTTTGCAACCCTGATGGTGATTACACCAATGATCCTTCACCTGGATTACTTTGGTATGAAAGGTCGACTTCTCGTTCTCGGTGAAATGTGTTTTGATTGTTCCTCTGGCTTCTACCTCCCACTGCCACAACCACTTAGTGCACGATGCGGAGGAGACCACGAACATGATATCCTACAAATTAGCTCTTTTGATTTCTCTTTTGGCTTCTCTTCTCTCTCCTCTTTTTTGGTCCATCAAATGGTCGCTAGGACTTTTTTTCGTATCATGTATATTCTCTTTTTTGTACTTTGATTAGCAAATAATGGCCTAAAGGTCGATTGCATTAATCTTTAAATAAAAACATAAATTTTCGACTGAGCTAATCCCTCAAGGTTGACTTCTCGTTCTCGGTGAAATGTGTTTTGATTGTTCCTCTGGCTTCTACCTCCACTGCAAATAATCGTTCCAATTAGGTACCGGATTGCGCAAGATTGCTCTTCGTTTGGGTAACAAATTGTTACTTTTTTTCGTGAAAAAAATTAAATCTTGCTGTATTGATCATTTTCGAATTTTGAAAAACAATTTAGATGAGAAAAAAATAAAGAAATTTAACGATGTTATTATTTTATTTGTAGGGTAAATATTCATGGAGTTATTCACATTTTTAAAGAAATGTCTTTTTTTTACAAACGATCTTTTTTTGGAAAGCGTATTTCTCTCCATTGTTTAAAGACCGATATTTTCTTTTTTTTATTTTTGAGGGCAAAATGCGGAAATCAAAAGCACCATGCGATTATTTTGTACAGAAGAATACATATTAGGAAGGCAATCTGTGATCTTTAGCTAAGCTCATTGGAAATGTGTAACAGAACGTAACAAAATAGTTGCGTTTAGTAAAAAAAAAAAAAGAAGCTGAAAGATTAAAAGTAAAAAAAAAAGACAAAGTTAAAAAAAAAGACACAGTTAAAAAAAAAAGACAGCGAAAAAAAAAAAGAATATAGCAATAAAAGGTTCCTTATTCAAATGGAAACAATAATCTAGAGCAAATATACTTTATAGAAATGCAAATGCTTTTATGTTATAACAAAAGAATACTTGTATATTCTAAGAAGAAAGAAGCTTTGCTCACATTTTATTACAAGGCAGTTATAATTGACAAATACAAGCAAAAGTTTTTGTTTTTCAAGTAAATAGATTGCTTTATTATTTTTTATGACAGATAATATAATAGAATATATGTTTTTAAACTTATACTAGTTCATTACTTACTTTGTGTTTGCACATGATGTAATTTGCAATTAGCCATTAGCTATTAGAAATGTTAGCAGTGGCAGCTTCCTTTACTAAAAAGAGATTTTCAGCAGCAAGCAGTAATATAAGTTTGATATTCTTATAGCTTTGTCATGTTGGAAAGAACAGCTTCTCTCATGAGGTTAATGTTCATCATCCGAATGTGTCCCATTAGGAATTTCTAATGTAAAAAAAAAAAAAAAGAAACCGATATTAGACTTGGTTGTTGTTATTTTTTTTTATAAACTTATATTTGACCAATACTTGAGTTTTCTTTTGTATCTTTTGTATCTTGGGCATCTCATGCATTCCATAAAACAAAACAAGGGAAAAAAAAAGGTTACTTTAAGCACCGACTTTGTTTTTAAATTTAACGTTTTTTTTTTATCAGGCATATTTTCTCTTTCTACCTATTTTCTTTACTATTTCCAAATTTAAAAAATATAAACATGAACAACTTCAACGCCACCAAAATTATTTGCACCTGTTCTGAATGCAGCAACCATCCCAATGGATTTAGAATGCTTGCAAAGAGAACTGTAAGAGGCCATGAACTTATCGACAGAGTTAGAAATAGAGGTTTTTGTTTTATTTTTTAATAAAAATCCAAATGTGCTAATGTTCAAAAAAAAAAATAGAATCAAGAAGAGTATCTGAAGCTAACGACAACGGGGAGGAAACTGTCGAATACTCATCAGCCATTCCTGAGCCAGCAACTGAAGGTATATTTTTAATCAACAAAGTATTTAATATACGAAAGGTTTTATTTATTGAAATGTATTTTGCAACTTGTTAGACGAAATGAATATTGACGAAGAGGAGGGAATGAGTAATGAAGAACAGCTTCGTCACCTTTTGCTGTTGTTCATTGTGCTTTTTCAAGCAAAGCACCTCTCGGTGAAGGCCGGTGAAGACTTGTTGGCCTTTCTTTCCTTCTTTGTCCGTTCTCTTGGCCATGGTATGGAGATTCCTACAAAGATCTCTACTGCCCGTACTATGGTCAATTATTCCTCTGCCAGCAATGGTTTGTCCCGTTTTCTTGTTTGCTCTGCTTGTCGAAGCGTTTACACTTCTGGAAGCTTGCATTCTCGCTCCTGTGGTTATGTACGCTTCCCTAACAACCCTTATCGACAAGCACAACCATGTGGAAATGCTCTTTTTGCAGGCAGCAGTTTAAAGCCAGTGCTTGAGTATCCCTACAACTCAATTACTGAGACTTTAAAAAAGTTCTTTATGCGACCCAGTTTTGAACAACAAATTGAGCAATGGAGAAGAAGATCAGTTGATGAAGATGTTATGTTCGACATATACGATGGCAGAGTTTGGAATCAGCTTGTGGATTCAAACGGGCAAATTTTTACCAGTCAACCAAGATCATTGATGGTATCCTTGAATGTGGATTGGTTCCAGCCAAGTGACAACATGAAGCATTCTAGTGGTGCCATTTACCTTGCAATTAACAACCTGCCAAGAAATACACGTATGAAGTTTTCCAACATCGTTTTGGCAGGTGTTATTCCTGGACCACATGAGCCCAATGATGATCAAATCCAAAACTTCTTGAAGCCATTGGTAGATGAATTGCTTGTACTGTACAATGGTGTTGTAATGCCCACTTACCAAAATCCTAACGGAGAAGTAGTTCGTGTGGCATTGATGTCCATCAATTGTGATATGCCTGCAGCAAGAAAAGTAGCTGGATACATGGGCGCCATGGCTACTAAAGCATGTAACAAGTGCTCAACTGCTTTTGGCCGTCTATCAACTGGTACCAGGTCTTCAAAGCCAAACTTTTCTGATTTCAACGATGAAAACTGGGTGCAAAGAACGTGGGAACAGCAAAGATTTGATGCGTATGACTGGTTGACTGCTACGCACAAGGCACAACAAGAAGAAAAACAGGCAAGTTCTGGTACAAAGTGGAGTGAAGTACATCGACTTCCTTACTTTGATGTGGTGAGATATGTAACTGTCGATCCAATGCATAACTTGTTTCTTGGAACACCCAAAAAAATGATTGAAGTCTGGCAGGATTTTAGCTTGCTTGTTTCTACTGATTTTCCAGCAATGGCAGCAGAGTCGACCACTATCATCGTTCCTCAGCAATATGCTAAGCTATCTGAAGGTATGTAATACTGCTTGATCGTGTTTATATATACATGGAATAAAGCTTTATTTCATGGTGGAACAAAATACTTATTTTTTTTCTTTTTTTTTAAAAAAAAAATAGGAAAAATCTCTGGTGCTTTTGCTAATATGAAATCAGATGAGTGGAGAACCTGGGTTGTTGTGCTGTCACCTTTCCTGCTCAAACAAAAACTGGCAGGTGAACATTTTACAAACTGGTTGCGGTATGTCGATGCTGTAAAATTGGTCACTGGCCCTTCCATCACAGTAGAAGACATAGATACCGCACATCTATTGATGAAAAACTTTAGCAAGACCTGTGTCGAGCTGTATGGTGAATCTATGCCCACTCCAAATATGCATATGCATCTCCATTTGAAAGAAAGCTTCCTGGACTTTGGTCCATCATACTCTTTTTGGCTTTATGGCTTTGAACGTCTTAATGGCGATATGAAACATATAAACATCAATTTTAAGACTGGATTTGAAACAACTTATGCTACTATGTTCATTCAAAATGTTCACACACAAGATCTAGTATATTCTTTACATTCCTTTATCAATTCAACAAACGAAGACATACTCCTACTAATTAAATTTATAGAAAAGATAGGTGAGGTTACGAATGACGAGAGTGGTTTAACGCCATTTGATTACTCTCGTTTCATAGACGGACCTAGCTTATTCAATTCAACAATAACTGGTAGTGAGCCTCTGCCACCCACATCCTTTCCTTTAAATTTCGACAATCGAACCCAACTTATATGCCCAGAACACTATGAACAATTGATTAATTACTACACCTATACCTATGCACTCATCCCTGGCACGTTTATCAGCAATATTATTCATTCATTTAAAAATATAAACTTGCTTGGACAAAAATATACATCATCAAAAAATACTTCAACTTCTTCATCCTCCTGCATTATCCAAGCTATTATCAACAATGAAATACGCATTGGTCAAATTTCTTATCTCTTTACACATTCATTTAACAACTACACTCATTACTTTGCATTTGTCAATTGGTACAGCCATGCGACCCATCACTTTCCCTCCTTTGATGATACTGGCATTCAAGTGTGGAAAAACCAGTTTGACCCAGTCTCACAACAAAATATACTTCCTGTTCACAAAATTCACAATCCAGTAGCAGTGAAGTCATATTTAGATAATCATATTCTTACACTTTCTCTCCCAAGACGGATCTATATGTAAAAACTATGTCGAAGCGTTCATTCATTCATTTATTATTATTATTATTATTATTGTTTTATTATATATTTTACTAAAGAATCATTCAATAGACTTTTTTTTAAAAAATTTTATTCAATTTGTGAAGAAACAACAAACCAAGAAAAAAAAAAGGGGAAGAATGCCTACTGCATTGAACTGGAAGTCGCAAAAGAGGAAGAAGCAGAAACAGAGGTTGGAAAACCAAGAGCAGAAGAAGAAAAAGCCCAGGAAGGAAAATCGGCATCATCAAGTTTGTCGGGGAACTCCACTTCAACGTTTTCTATTATTCTTCTAATAGTTGGTGGAGCCCCCTTTTTCTTCATCGACTCCTTGTATCTTTTTTGCAACTCTTCGTGGAATTGCACCACCTATAGATTAATTAAGGTATATTAGAAAATGAAATTTGTCAACAACATTTTGCTTACTTCGTTGCTTCTAAATGATGGCCGTTTGACCACGAACGTACGACCGTTCTCGTCCTCTGGTCCATCTTCTTCATCTGACGTCCAGTCAACAGTCAGAATTTTACCAGCGAACGGGAAACGGGCGTCGAACGCGGAAGGGTTAGCCATATAAACAGATCTCCTGTTAGAGAGTTTCTATCGTAAGGTATCAATGTAAGTATTTTCTATATTTTATAGTATAATCTTCAAAAATATTAAATACTCACCGTATTTATACGGCTACGACAGGTAGTTTTTGGTGAAACAACTGTCTTCCCCTTGGCCTTGTTCATCATGTAGGAATACTTGCTCCTAATTATTGCATTTACTTGTGAGGTGGTGAGCAAATCAAAACGATGGTGCTTTCTGGCTTGCTCATACAACAATGCCTTGACTTTTCTGTTATTTTTATGGGCGAAGGTAACGTCCAAGTCAAATTCGCTTCTGCGACCAACAACGTAATCACGGTAGTATTCTGCTAAATAGCTCTATATGACACAGAAAGGTATAAAATATAGTTATTAAATTACAATTACTAATTTAATAAATATGTCCTAAACTTACACTGCATTCTTTTTTGGCCGCGTCGACCTCAGCTTCTGAAGCTCGGTGTTGCTGCTGCTGTTGCTGTTCCTGCTGCTGTTGCTGTTGCTGCAGCAATTGTTGGAATTGCTGTATCTGAGCAGCTATTATCTCTGGTGCGGCACCAGAGGCTGCTCTGATGGCTTCAGTACCAACAGGGCTCTCCAAGCGAGGAGCTGTAAAGCTACTGAAGCCTGCAACAGGAACAGAAGCGAAAACAGGAGCAGGAGCAAGAGTAGGAGCAGGAGCAAGAGTAGGAGCAGGAGCAGGAGCAGGAGCAGAAACAGGAACAACGGTGGATGATGATCCAGCAATGCTCACGGAAATTCTTGCTCTCTTGGGAGCATTGCTGGGAACGTTGATGGGGGTGGCAGCACGACGAGACATTTTTTAAAACAAATTATATAAAAAGGAAGAAAAAAAAAAAAAACAGGAGTACAAAATAAATTGAAGATGAATAGAAAACAAGGTGATACTCATTTATTTTACAAAAAAGCGAAGAAAAAAAAAGCCTTTGGTGTTAAAGATATTACATTTAAATAAAAAAAAAAGAAGAAAAAGTTTAAACTGTTTATGAATAGTCTCTCTGAATGTTTCAATAGTTAAGCAGTATTAAAGAAGACTTATTTTTAATCGATAGTGGGTAAATGTAACACTGGTAAAATGAGGCTATAAAATAGTACTTTTTTTTTCCTTTTTTTTTCCTTTTTTTTCTTTTTTTTAAAACAAAACATTCTCTCTAAAAGGTAAGTTCTTAATATTATATGTACTCTATTATTGTTCTAATGGTACTTGTACTTTAGTAAAATTGTATTGGTTGCTTTCTTGATGTTTCAAATGGTCTTTATAAAGTCTTTTTCCCAGGATTATAGTTGCTTCTTCTTTTACTTGTTAGTATAAGCTTGGCTGGTGGGGGGGTTTTTTTTTTCTTTTTTTTTCTCATAGTCCATCTAAAGCAAGGTACTATTACTTTTACTATATACTCGATAACTAATAATTATTATAGAGGAGTACTGCTTCCTTTTTTTTTTTTTTTTTTTTTTTTTTTTTTTTTTTTTTTTTTTTTTTTTTTTTTTACTTGTTGGTAAAGCTTAGCAAGGTTTTTCTCTTAGCCCATCTAAAGAAAGGTACTATCATTTTTATTATATATACTCAATAGCTAATAATTATTATAGATATCTGCTGCTTTTTTTACTTGTGAGTATACGCTTAGCTAGTTTTCTTCCCATGGTCTATCTAAAGAAAGGTACTATTACTTTTACTACATATACACGATAGCTAATAATTGTTATAGATGAATGCTGCTTTGCTTTGGCCTCTTCTATCTCTTTTCTGTCTTTGCTTTGGTTCTGAAGTACTGATGTCTTTTTTCTTTTGCTTTAAGTGCCCCAGTCCTTTAATCCTTGAATCCTTGAGCTTGGCTTTTTTTTTTTTTTTTTTTTTTTTGAGAACTTCTTGAGTTCCACGAGATTAATTGATGTATTTTTAGATTAGATGCTGCTATTCTGGTGACATTAGGTAAGTCAAGTACACTTTTAAAACGCTACAAGCAAAGAAATACCATGTATTATTATTATTTTATTCAAATAAAAAAAAAAGCTATTTTTTATAAACAAAATCCCTATTTTTTTGTGTATATAAAGCAATGTTTATTGCAATATGAATGGTCAATAAAGAAGTATATAAAGCTATATAAGTGGTTCATAAAGAAGTATATAAGGCAATATGAGTGGTCAATAAAGAAGTATATAAGGCAATATGAGTGGTTTATAAAAGAGCAAAAAGACAAATAAAGTAGTGTTTTACAAAGCGTGATTGGTTGCCAAGCACCATTAGATATCAAATTGATAATAAACAAGAGCCACAACGTAACTGATGAAAGATCCATCTTGAAAGATCAGTTAACGAAAAAGTCTCCCAACAGTCTCCTGTGTTGGCCACAAATCTTGCATCATCACATAACCAAAGGGCGAACAATAACTTACACGATTTGTGGCAGAGACAGGAGGCTGTGCGTGGATAAATCTCTTACCTGATTGTACACGATTGTAAATTATTTCGCAAGATTGCTAGTCAATCAGGTAACGAATTTGCACTATTATTTGCAGTGCTCCCTCTGCCACAACCACTTAGTGCACGATGCGGAGGAGACCATGAACATGACATCCTACAGACTAGCTCTTTTGATTTCTCTTTTGGCCTCTCTTCTCTCTCCTCTTTTTTGGTCCATCAAATGGTCGCTAGGACTTTTTTTCGTATCATGTATATTCTCTTTTTGTACTTTGATTAGCAAATAATGGCCTAAAGGTCGATTGCATTAATCTTTAAATAAAAACATAAAATTTTCGACTGAGCTAATCCCTCACTTTTCTTTCGCTTTTGGTTAAAAAGGTAAACTTGTTTATTTTTCAAAAAAGCCGATAACTCCGTCAAATCAAGCCATCCATCTTCAATTTTTACACCATTCGATTCATCTTTCAAAAATACACCTTTTGGTTGCTTTAATTTTTCGAATACGTCAACTTTACATCGCTTTTTATCAGTTTGAAGTTTGTCAAAAAGATGGGACCCTTAAGAAAAAACTTGGGTTCAAGGATCCCCAACGCCGCCGCCTCAACAAACTCAGCACATTCCAATGCTGACGTCACTCTTCAGTCTTTGGCTGCTGCTTACGAAGACCTTACTGCCCGCTTGAGTGCCTTAGAGCAGCTCCAGCTCGAAAACGCTCGCCTCTTGGAACTTACCAAGTCCCAAGCCAATGAAATCAATTCTTTACGTGCACAGCTTGCCGCACAATCTGCCGGAACTCCTAGGGACACCCTAAGTTCAAATGCCGCTGCTTCTTCTCCTGCTGCCCCAAATGGTGCAAAAGAGACCGTTTCTTCGCCCTACTTGGGTACTGCTGCTTCTTCATGGGCTACTGTTGCTTCACGTGGTTCCAAGAGCAAACTCCGTCGTCGTGCCGCTGCTGCAAGAGGCTTCCAGCCTGTTACAGGTGAACAAGGATTCGAATACGTGTATATACCTAGATCTCGCAAAATGTCGTACACTGAAGCTCGTCGTCGTCTTGGTCGCTTGGGTGTTGACACCTGGCGGGTGTTAGATGTTTCATTCCCAGCTCACTCCGTTGTTGGTCTACTTGTCCATCTCCAGTACAAGCCTGCTCTCGTCTCTTTGCTGGAGAAAGCAAAGATCAAGGTCCTTGATCAATTCGATCCCTTAGATCCGGACAACGTTGCTGACCCTGCTTTCTCTTCTGCGTCTCTTGAGGTACGTCAAGAAAAGATGGCGCATATTTCCAACGAGCGTTGTCTTCGTACCCTTGAGCGCTTGCGCTATCCTGTTGCTGTTGCTGTCTCTCGTTTCTTTTTGGCCAATGCCATGGTGTCTGATGAGGCTGTCTCTGAAGTCTTGGCTGCCAAGCAAGATCGTCCTGCCTTCCCACGCCATCGTGACCAACCTGACGATGAAATGCTTCTGGATCAGTATGATCAAGACCGTCCTGCCTCTCGCTCCAGCTTTGGATCATTATAATGATGAGTAGTAATACTTGTCATTATAATGCATCCTCGGTCTCTCCATCTGGTATGGTCCCAGGTCCGTCAACCCCTTCCTCTCCTTTGGTTTCTCTTGGTTCTCATGGCTTCCATGGTTCATCCTCTCGTTCTTCTTCATCAACTTCATCATCATCGTCATCACTCGTTCCGCTTACCATCGGCTTGTGGAATGCCAACGGTCTCCAGGCTTCCACAGTCGATGATCTCCTCCGTCACTGCCAGTCGTTCTCGTTGGTCTTTATTACCGAAACCTGGTTGCTTCCTCCTGCTCGCCTTCCGACCTCATGGCAGCAGCTCCATCTGTATGGTTCTCCCGTTGCAGGTCAGTATCGTGGTTCTATGGGTGTCTCTGCCTTGGTCTCTCCTCAGTGTCCACTTCCTGTGGTTGAGTTCCCTGTGAACTGTAAGTATGCTCTTGGTCTGCAGTTGGGTCGTTCTCTACGGCTCATCTGTCTCTACCTGCCTCCTTCTCTGTCCACTGCTGAGGTACAGTCTGTTCTGGATTCTCTGCCTCTCACTGACGATACGATCATCTGCGGTGATCTGAATGTTCGTCTTGGTCGTCTCGTCGGTGACTCTCGTACTAACATGCGTAGCTCTGTCCTTCGTCGTTGGTGCGACGACCATGGTCTCAACATCCTGAACAAGACTCTTGCCTATGGTATCCCAACATACCTGACTTGCCGTGGTCATGCTGAGGTAAGCAGCATTGTAGACTACTACATCACCAACATGCCACTGGTTCGTTCAGCAAGTATCTCGGTTGCCTTGGATCTTTCTTTGGGGTCAGATCACAAACTGATGTCTCTCTCTTTTGAGTACTCGGTCCCTGTGGTCCATCCTACACTGTCTTCTTCTTCTCCGTCTGGTCAAGTCCGTCGTCTTTGGAATCTATCTCGGTTGAAAGAACCAGAAGTCCAGAAGCTGTATGTGTCCACCTTTGATTCCTTGTCTGCTGCTTTGCTTGACCAGCTTCAACAGCTGTGTGCAAGCCCACCGCCAACGCGTCCACCCATTGACCATCTCAACGATGAACTCAATGTGGCCATCTACTCTGCTCTGGACAAGTCAGTTGGATCTCGTGTCTCTCGACCCAAGCATTGGAAGAAATTCTGGACCTCTCAACTGCAAGCATTGGCTGATCGTCGCGACTGGCTCTACCGTAAGTGGCGTTGGTCTCTTGGGATTGACAAAGCTTACTGGTGGGGTCTTCATCAAGAAGCTCATGTCCGTTTCCGCACGGCTGTCAAGCGAGCTAAACGAGAATCTTGGCGTGCCTTTTGTGACTCCCTCGCTCGTGGCGACTTTTCTTCTGCAGTGCGTAGGGTCAAGCAAGTCCATAACCGTCGTCGTCCTCAAGTCTCATATGCTCATCCTGATGGTCCTGTCGCTGGTGCCAATGCTATGCGGGATCATCTTGCATCCGTCTACTCTGGCTCTGGTCTACCATCCACTCGTCCTCCTCCTCTTCCATCGTCTGATGATCATGTTCCTTTTGATCCTGGATCCTTTTCTGAGGGAGACTCATCTGGCTCTGGTCTTGGTTCTAGTCTTGGTTCTGGTCTTGGTCCTGGTTCTGGTTCTGGTGCTGGTCTTTCTTCTTTTTCGGCTGACTCTGTTGCTGACACAATGTGTCGACTTCCTCTGCGCAAAGCTCCTGGCTCTGATCATCTGCGTACAGAGATGCTTCTTCCCATTCGCAAACAAGTAGCTGCTATCCTGGCTCGTCTCTTTGATATCTGCTGCCAATGGTCTTACACTCCTTCTCTTTGGCGTCATGCGCAGGTCGTGCCTATCTATAAGAAGGGCGACCCTCATCAACCGTCAAACTTCAGGCCAATCTCCTTGACGTCCATCATCCGAAAGCTGTTTGAAATGTGTCTCTTCCCATTCTTAGAAGATGTCTCACCTCCATTGGACATTGCTCAAGGTGGTTTCCGTCCACAGCGAAGTGCTCTTGACCAAGCCCTCTGTTTGCATGACTTGATACAGGAGTACTATCGTCGAAAGCGTCATTTCCCTGTCGTGGCGTTTCTTGATATCAAGGCTGCCTATGATACTGTCGACAGACGTGTCATATGGCAATCACTCTTGGCTGTCTCTGCTCCTTTTGCTCTGGTCTCTGTCTTGGCTCATCTTTTTGATGATGTTTCAATCTCGGTCCTGATGTCTAACCAAGTCTCGACGCCATTCACACCGAGTACAGGTGTACTTCAAGGCTCTGTCTTGAGTCCGCATCTGTACTCGATTTACATCAATACGCTGCCTGCTCTTCTTCGTTCTGCCGCCACGCGTACCACAGCAATGGTCTCGTCCTTGTCTCCTTCTGGTCCTCCTGGTTCTGATCTTGGTCTTTCTCCTGGTCTTCCTTTTGGTCCGACATTGGATGTCTCCTCTCTGTCGTTGTCACCCACAGCCATCAACTCTCTTCTCTATGCTGATGATGTGGCGATTCTAGGTTCTGCAAGTGAAGTCAAACAGATGCTTGACCTGGCCCAAATCCATTCACAGGTACTTGGCTACAGATGGAGTCCTACCAAGTGTGCTGTCCTCAATGCTCCAGATCCGACGTCGTCAAGATACGTCCGTCTCACTCTCTATGATGAAGACATACCGTCTGTCGACGAGTTCGTTTATCTTGGCGTGCCATTCACCCGTAATGGTATCTCTCCGTCTCGTCTGGTCGCTCACCGCAAGCCTGGTGCACAACTCAAGATGGCTCAACTGTCTGCTATTGGTACCAATCGATCTGGTTTCTCGCTGCTGTTCTCTTCTCGCCTCTATGCTATGTTTGTACGTCCCAAGTTAGAGTATGGCCTAGCCATCTCGAAGCTGCTCAAAAAGGACTATGACGAGCTAGAGCGCGCTCAAAGTCGGTGTCTGCGTCTGATCGTTGGTGGCCACAAGACCTCGTCGACGGTTGTGCTTCGGCACATCTGCAACCTTCCGTCGATGCGTTTCCGTGCTGATACCTTGGTGCTAAAGTTCTGCCTTCGTGTCCAGTCCTTGCCTGATGACTGTCTCCTGTCGCTGCTTTCTTCTTCGCTGCCATCGTCACTACTATCAACTCTTCGCTCTCGACGCATTGTGCTCGATCACCCACCAGAAGTTACGGCTCCTTCTCGGCTTAAAACCTGGTTACATGCGTATCGTCAGCAAGAGTTTGATCAGTTTCTGGCTTCGACTTCTCAAGTCTTGATCAAGGCATGTCGTCCTGTACTGCGAGTGGATCCGATCCTCTATGTTCCTGCTTCGCGTGCTGATCGTAGTCGTCTGATACGTTGGCGTATGGGTTGGCTGCCTGGTGATCCTCGTCCTTGTGCTTGTCTGTTTGGTCATAACACTCGTGCTCATCTCATGGTCTGTCCTCAGGTTCCATCGGCTCTCTGGTGTTGTCTTCCTTTCCCTCCTGCTGGTTCTACCGAGCTGCACATTGACTATTGCTTGTCTTTGTTGCCTGTTTCTCCTTCTGCTCGTTGTCCTCCGTTCTGGGTCAGTCTTTGTACCATCCTTTGGCACTTTGACCAGCTTTGCAACCCTGATGGTGATTACACCAATGATCCTTCACCTGGATTACTTTGGTATGAAAGGTCGACTTCTCGTTCTCGGTGAAATGTGTTTTGATTGTTCCTCTGGCTTTTACCTCCCACTGCCACAACCACTTAGTGCACGATGCGGAGGAGACCATGAACATGATATCCTACAAACTAGCTCTTTTGTTTTCTCTTTTGGCTTCTCTCCTCTCTCCTCTTTTTTGGTCCATCAAATGGTCGCTAGGACTTTTTTTCGTATCATGTATATTCTCTTTTTGTACTTTGATTAGCAAATAATGACCTAAAGGTCGATTGCATTAATCTTTTAAATAAAAACATAAATTTTCGACTGAGCTAATCCCTCACTTTTCTTTGATATGTGCTATGTTCGCCAGGGCCGCCTCTTTTTCTCAAATGAAACACCGATGGGTCCGGGTGACGTAGACCGGAATAGACTTATGTATGGGTCGGACGGTTATTTGACCCTGAGTGCTGGTCGTGCTGAGACTGAAATGAAGGCGGAAGTTAAGGGTTCTCAAAAGGGTCCTTATCCTAATGCTTGATCAATCGATATTCAAGATGTAATGGTGGCCTTATGTATTTTTTGAAGAATAATGGTGGTCCCATTTAAATTGTAGAAGTATAACGGAGTGGCTAGCAGCCAATGAAAAGTATAAAAGGATTACAAGTTTTTATTGAATAAACAATATACAGTCTTCTCTTTATTTTTTTTACTTTATTCTTTTTACACTTACTTTACGCCTTTAAAGTCAATACTAGTTCTCTTTTTCCTGGTTACTGTTTTAAATTTCAAGCTATTCAAGGTAAAGCATAATCAGGGGAAAAGCATATATCATCTTTTGACAAAAGTCGGATTTTGGTCGATGATCGCCTTTGATTCCTTTTTGACACTGCACCCAATCACCGTTATCCAAGTTGATAAAGTTGATCTTTTTTGATAGTGGTAATTCTATTAAATGAGTGAGAACTCGGATTTAAATGTTAGAAAGCTGATTTTTATATCAGAAGAAAGCTTGAAAAAAATAGATTGTAAATCTACAAAAATAATCAAAAGTATATAATATGTTTGTTGAATAAAAAGACATTGTATTTTTTAAAAAAATAAATAATTTTCTGTTGTGCTACATGATGCCATACAAGATTACAAATTGGGAAGACTATGCTTTTTCAACTTCAGTGCAATATTTTTTAACTTCAACAAAGATCGAAAACACAGTTCTATTGGCCTACAAGCTCGGAAATCCAAGTGATTGAGTCGTGGCGTTTTCTTTTCAAGCATTCTTCGGCTCTCATGTCGTATTTTACAAAAAAAAAAACTTTGTTTAATACAAAAGGAGATTTATTTTGGTTACTAATGAACAAAAGAAAAAAAAAAAAAAAAAGAAGAAAGAGTGAAGAGGCACATATGAATAAGAGGGATGAAACTCTTATATAAGTGTATAATATCGCTATAATAATAAGTATAAAAGTATGTGTTTATAAATTGGAACAAAAAAAAAAAGAATGTGAATATGGTAGAAAATTTAAAAGATTGAATAAAATATATAAAAAAAAGAAAGATTCTTTTGGCTCTAAAGAAGTTAAACTTGTTTTAAAGCTGAAAAAGATATGTTTTAAATAGTAAGATCACGGCATAAAAAAGACAGAGTATTTTTGATAATCATTTTTATTTTTTGAGAGTAAAGAAAAAAAAGGCGGCAACGGAATGAATGTCTATTATGCTACACGTCTTGAGATTTCTATGAAAAGGTTAAAAAACAAAAGAAAAAGTATATTGTTACTAAGTACTTTTGAAAAAAAAAAAAATACATTCCCAGCATTGACATTACAAAAGGAATCTCCATTCAATGTATTGTTTAAACTTGAATAAAAAAAACGAGTGTTTTAAATTTGGGCTTTAAAAAAAAAGTACTTTAGAAATTTTTTCATTAAAAAAAAAATAAAAGTGGACCAAATATGACGAAGGTGGAAAGCATCAAACAGAAATCTAAAATAAGATTCAAAGACCACAATACAAACGGCAAACTGATTTTATCTGTAACCAAATCTAGAATGAAACAAAGGTAAAAAAAAAAATTTAAATTTAAAGATCTAAACACCGCTTTCATTTTTTTTTTTGTTTTATTTATTTCACAAGTTTTTTTTTTAAAAACAGCAAGTTGATTTCATCCAACTCTATTTCACCACCAAAAGCCCAAGCGATACTCTCTTCAGTTATATTTTCTTTTTTCAGTTATATTTTCTTTTTTGATGAAGTCAGGAACAGGCAACGAGCATTTTCTTTGTATACGAGGAAGAAATTGGATGCTGCTATTTCCAGTTCTTTGCCTCTTTGCCTTGTCACTTGCTATCTGATCATCCAACAGCTTAAAAAATTCGGTACACTGAATATTGGATAATTAGTTGATTGCGCTTAAAAAGATATTAATTAAACTTACAGCAGGTGATCTGTACTTTGGTACGCGAACTTCAAAATAATCAACTGTTTTCTTGCACAAGACAGACATACGTTCCTTTTCAGTAAAAGGAGCCATTCTATCTGGATTTTGCTCCAGAAGAATTTCCTCCACCTTATCGATTGTTTCATTGTTGTACATGTCTTCTTCTTCAGACATGTATTGCTGTTGAAGCAAATACTCACAGTTTGGATAGCTTTCGTAAACGCCTTGATCCTTGTACTGCTCGTATATAGCCTTACGAGCTCTTGTTTTCTAAAAAACAAAGTTAGTTATGCGATTACAATATTTTATGTGGCACTTACAGCGCTTCTACGGGTGACTTTTGCTGCTTTTCGTTTTCTTATAAATTCTTCAACTGGATCTTCCTCTTCACCTGTGGATATTCCCGCCTTCTTTGTATAATATTGGCGCTCGAGGTACTTGCGCAAATCGCGGTTGTTGGTATTTTTATATGAATAATGGCTATTCACATAATCCTGCAGCAATTTAAATACTCTTTGATTTTCAGCAGACTTCAGAGGCTTTTCAAGAACATATTGAGATGATGGCGGCAGGTTGTTGTAGTGATTTCTCACAGCATCCTATATTTCAGAGAAAAGCGATTAGTATATTTGTTTAAAATTGAATTTTAATGTTCTTACTTTGACAGCAGTAGCAATCGGCTTTGCGCCTTTGCCTGATTCTGCTTCAAGCTCATCGTATGCTTCTTTGAGCTTGCTGTATGCTACTTGCAAGGCCTGCTTTTCCTCTTGCTCTTTTCGAAGCATCTCCTTCAAACCATCATTTTCTTTTCTTAGCTCCATATAAATGGAAAAAGAAAGAGATACTTCATCAGTCTCCATGTCTTCGGCTTGGCGCATTCGCTTCTGAACATGGGTCATGGGAGGAAAACCAGGCCTAGGATAGGCAAAGCTATCTGGAATGGCATCGCTTGAAGCAAGCTCAGGAACAACAGCACGAGAAGGAACAGCGATTGGTTGCCCAACAGAGTTAGAGCCACGAGCATTGGCAGGAGCAGGGTTGAATTGAATACCACGATCAGACATATTGTTATAAGAGTAATTTGAAATAAAGACAAGTGAGCTTGGCATCAAAATTGAATCTTTCTTAAATATCATCGAGTTTACAATGAAACTCAGTCTTAGTATAGCAAAAAAAAAAATATAAAAAGATTTCCTTTTCGAAATTTTGTTCCTTTTTTTTTCTTTCTGTTCAGCAATTTCCTTTTTCAACATCGCTCCGGTTATCGCAAGGTAAGTAAAAAAAAAAAAAAAAAAAAGAAAAAGAAAAAGAAAAAGAAAAAGAAAAAAAGAAAACTTTAGTTCTAACATGCTGTAGTAGACATTCATACATGTATTCATGGCTGCTGTAGTTACTTTGGTTCTTTGCATATCTGCTCAAAAGGTAAATACATTCATATCTTTCAGTAATCTTTATTAAAAGTAAAATTAGCTTCCTTTAGTTCGTGGCTGAAGCTTTATGGATGTCTTGGCATCCTGTTTTGTTAGTAAAAGAGCTTTAAGGTAAATAAATCAAGTACATCATGGTTTACTTTTATTAATATTTTATTTTACACAACTTTAGATGCTTTGGCTTCTGTTGCTCCCTGTTGTCTATAACCTGTTATAGCTTTGGATTTTTTTTTACTACTGGCGCGCTTTTCTTTATGGGCTTTATTTACTACGCTCTTTTGTTTGCTGCTTCTATGGTCAAGGTAAGCGTATTTTCCTTTTTTTTTTTGCATCTACCGTTTGAATTTTTTTATTTGATCGTTTCCATGGATCCCCTGCTCGCTTTCCCTCCTTCCCCTACCCTTTTGTAATACTGTAATGAACCAATAATATATAATCAATATGGCAATAAAGCCCAAAAATAAATGAATAAAACTACATTTTTGACCAATAATACCGTGTTTTAAGCCTATTTTATTTCCCAATATAAATCATCCAAAGCTAAATATAGCCATAATAAGCCAATAAGGAAGCATTGCTAAAGAGCAACAGACGAATAAGGAAGCATTAGGAAAAGGTAACAAGCCAATAAAGAAGTGGTATTAAAGAGAAACGCAAGCATGTAAGGTCCAATAGAAAGGCATCATACTTGTGTTTCGTCGTTAAAAGAATAATGAAGCGGCGCGTTGCCAAACAGTGATACTTGGTTACCGCACTGAAATAGTTAACATTCAACGTAAACAGGTTCAACTTGGCATACTGCAATAACGCTGCATTAAATATGATAAATCCCGATTAACTGAGGTATATCTGAGGACTATCATACTTTGTAAATAACAATTATGTGCAGTGTGATTTTTAAAGCTTATTTTGTATTCAAAAGATGCTCCTTTTCATGGCGATTCGAATGGTATGCTTCTCGGTGTGGTTGGATAACTCTAACAGACGTTATTGAAGAAAATGTAAACGAAAATAAGGGGAAAGGAAAATAATCAGCTTCACCGCATCGGGAATCGAAAAGACACACGTCACAATTGGCCGACATTATTTTTCTTACCTATTATTTTCTACCCTCACAGGATACATCAAGAAGACGATCTCTGGACGCATTATTCACCCAATGTGCCAGCACACTAAACAGAAAAGAACACCATTAAAATCAACATGAAGACGAATACTCAATTGATACATCATATACTTTATTTATCAAAAATCACCATAATCCTCTTTACAACTGTATATTTTCCCCAATTACCTTTATATTAATATGTTATTCCAAAGTATCTATTGTTGTAAAGTAATAAAAAAAAGGCTTTCTTCCCGCTAAAATTAATTTTGGGTGCCGAGTAAATTCTTTTTGCACGTTCAAGCAATTGAAGTCAAGAACTAGTTTATATTGTTAACCTTGTTGTTATTGTACATTAATAGTCTCCTACAGTCTTCTATTAATTGGTTTCTGTTATCACTTCACCGTATAGCGAAACTAGACATAACATACATATTAGCAACTGTCACTTTCGCTTTTGGTTAAAAAGGTAAACTTGTTTATTTTTCAAAAAAGCCGATAACTCCGCCAAATCAAGCCATCCATCTCCAATTTTTACACCATTCGATTCATCTTTCAAAAACACACCTTTTGGTCATTTTAATTTTTCGAATACATCAACTTTACATCGCTTTTTTACCGTTTGAAGTTAATCAAAAAAGATGGGACCCTTAAGAAAAAACTTGGGTTCAAGGATCCCCAACGCCGCCGCCTCAGCAAACTCAGCAAATTCCAATGCTGACGTCACTCTTCAGTCTTTGGCTGCTGCGTACGAAGACCTTACTGCCCGCTTGAGTGCCTTAGAGCAGCTCCAGCTCGAAAACGCTCGCCTTTTGGAACTGACCAACAGTCAGGCCAATGAGATTGCTTCCTTGCGTGACCAACTGGCCGCACAATCTGCCGGGTCTCCTAGGGACACCCCAAGTTTAAATGCCGCTGCTTCTTCTCCTGCTCCTTCCAATGGTGCTAAAGAGACCGTTTCTTCGCCCTCTTTGGGTACTGCTGCTTCATCTTGGGCCACTGTAGCTTCACGTGGTTCCAAGAACAAACTCCGTCGTCGTGCCGCTGTTGCAAGAGGCTTCCAGCCTGTTACAGGTGAACAAGGATTCGAGTACGTATACATTCCTAGATCTCGCAAAATGTCGTACACCGAAGCTCGTCGTCGCCTTGGTCGCTTGGGTGTTGACACCTGGCGGGTGCTAGATGTTTCGTTTCCCGCCCACTCCGTTGTTGGTCTGCTTGTCCATCTTCAGTACAAGCCTGCTCTCGTCTCTTTGCTGGAGAAAGCAAAGATCAAGGTCCTTGATCAATTCGATCCCTTAGATCCGGACAACGTTGCTGACCCTGCTTTCTCTTCTGCGTCTCTTGAGGTACGTCAAGAAAAGATGGCGCATATTTCCAACGAGTGTTGTCTTCGTACCCTTGAGCGCTTGCGCTATCCTGTTGCTGTTGCTGTCTCTCGTTTCTTTTTGGCTAATGCCATGGTGTCTGACGAGGCCGTCTCTGAAGTCTTGGCTGCCAAGCAAGACCGTCCTGCTTTCCCGCGCCATCGTGACCAACCTGACGATGAAATGCTTCTGGATCAGTATGATCAAGACCGTCCTGCCTCTCGCTCCAGCTTTGGATCATTATAATGATGAGTAGTAATACTTGTCATTATAATGCATCCTCGGTCTCTCCATCTGGTATGGTCCCAGATCCGTCAACCCCTTCCTCTCCTTTGGTTTCTCTTGGTTCTCATGGCTTCCATGGTTCATCCTCTCGTTCTCCTTCATCAACTTCATCTGTTCCGCTCACCATCGGCTTGTGGAATGCCAACGGTCTCCAGGCTTCCACAGTCGATGACCTCCTCCGTCACTGCCAGTCGTTCTCGTTGGTCTTTATCACCGAAACCTGGTTGCTTCCTCCTGCTCGTCTTCCAACCTCATGGCAGCAGCTCCATCTGTATGGTTCTCCCGTTGCAGGTCAGTATCGTGGTTCTATGGGTGTCTCTGCCTTGGTCTCTCCTCAGTGTCCACTTCCTGTGGTTGAGTTCCCTGTGAACTGTAAGTATGCTCTTGGTCTGCAGTTGGGTCGTTCTCTACGGCTCATCTGTCTCTACCTGCCTCCTTCTCTGTCCACTGCTGAGATACAGTCTGTTCTGGATTCACTGCCACTCACTGACGATACGATCATCTGCGGTGATCTGAATGTTCGTCTTGGTCGTCTCGTCGGTGACTCTCGTACTAACATGCGTAGCTCTGTCCTTCGTCGTTAGTGCGATGATCATGGTTGTGGTTAAACCCCAAAATCCTGTGGTTGCCCGCTTAATTTCAGAGTTGTGGTTAGGGCATTTTTCGTGACCATAACTAAAGTTAGAGCCATGGCTATAGCAAAAATATGAAATTCAGTGTTGGCCGGTTACGTTTCGGAGTAATAACGAACACTAGGCGCACCCCATTGGGTATATAAACGAGATAAAGCAATTTTTACACATAGCCCACTATTTTGGTGCCTATGGCTAGGCTTATAGCTAAAATTTGGCTTATGGCTAAAGTTAAGCGGAGTGATAACCAACACTAAGTGCACCCCATTTGCTCTATAAATCACACAAAGTGATTTTCACACATAGCCCACTATGTCTGTGCCTATGGATAGGCTTATAGCTAAAATTTGGCCTACAACTAAAGTTAAGCTTGGATCTCTGATTATTTGCATGGTTGTACCCTAAAATCCTGTGGTTGCCCGCTTAATTTCAGAGTTGTGGTTAGGGCACTTTTCACGACGATAACTAAAGTTAGAGTCACGGCTATAGCAAAAATATGAAATTCAGTGTTGTCCGGTTACTTTTTGGAGTGATAACCAACACTAGGCGCACCCCACTGGGCATAGAAACGAGATAAATTGATTTTTACACATAGCCCACTATTTTAGTGCCTATGGCTAGGCTTATAGCTAAAATTTGGCTTATGGCTAATGTTAAGCGGAGTGATAACCAACACTAGGCGCACCCCATTTGCTCTATAAATCACACAAAGCTATTTTTACACATAGCCTACTATGTTTACGCCTATGGATAGGCTTATAGCTAAAATTTGGCTTATGACTAAAGTTATGCTTGGATCTCTGATTATTTGCATGGTTATACCCTAAAATCCTGTGGTTGCCCGCTTAATTTCAGAATTGTGGTAGAAACACTAGCCGCACCCCATCCATCGCTAAATGGAGCAAAACCACCTAACAGTATGGAAGTAAGATTAATATTGGCTACTGGATTCGAACTCTCGCCTAATAGCTAGCATCACCGTAGAGTTGCCACTGGGTCAGAAATTAGTCAAATCTAGGAATGAACTGGAGAACATTCAGTATAACATTTGAAAAACGTTTGGCCAACAAAATTTATTTTTGCATATTATGATTAGAAGGATTCCAGTGATTGTAACGGAAAGTAATATGCTATCTTGCCCTCTGATCTCTTTATGAGAAAAGGTAAGATGTAACCTGCTTAAAGCCCATTATGTAATTGCTTATAAGGTATGGGGTTTTTCTTCCTTCGATCGATGTCAGATTTGATATCAAATTTATATGTTTTTTAGGAGAAAGCAATAATAAAAAGTCTCTTTTTCATGCATCATGGAATAATTGCCTTCTTGATGATGATTTTGTTTTATAATAATCATTTCTTATTTGTAATGAAAGTTAATGGAACATCAAAGTTGTGGATGTAGAAAGGAAATGTCGTCTTGTATTAAAAATAAAAATGATATAATAATTGTTAAGGATACATAAGATTATAGTCACTTTATTTTAGTAAAAGGAATCAGATATGATCCTAAATAATATGTTGACATAACTTGGAATCACTTATAACATTATTCCCAACACAGATCGATAAAATACTTTGATTAGATTTTTATATTAAGCTTTATTCATAATAACTTCACATAGTCAAATAAGATGACATGGTTGTAATATAGTTTAGTGATAGTATGAGCATGTTGAATAAGGAATGACGATTACTTACCGGAACATCATTAGTCATGAAAACATTTATCCTGACTGAGATATTATTGTTAACAATGATATCCAATCACGGAACTAAAAGTCTTTATATTCATCCGTACCGTCTCCTTAAATAGTTATATCTGAAACCATCCCAATAGCATAATTGACAATACAAGCTAGGAACAGGCTAAACTAATAATTAGAAATAGTAATCATCTATTCTGTCAAATTGATTATAAATCTGCCCTAATCCTTTATCCGTATCATGTCTATAAATACTCTCACTTTTTACATGTAGAATTAATTTTTTAATCTTAATCATAGTTATCTTAACTTAATAAAGAGATACCAAGTTCTAACAGTATTTCTTTATCTTTGATTGCTATATTATATTTACCTAAAACTCCCCTTTCCTAAACAATAATCATATATATTCATTTATTACTCATTACTGTATAATGATGAAAAACTATTATTCTAATTTTTATCTTAATATACAGAATTGAATTTTACTAGATAAAAATGGAAACTATGAATATTAAAGATAACGTAGTAAGACAATATTATAGTTTAACAAATGAATGCTAGAAATTCTTAAATTACGGTTGGTCAGTAATTAGTGAAAAATAAGTTTGAAAACAAAAGGACCTACTCCTATTAATAAAGTTGACGAAATTAAAAATAATCTATTTGAAAAATCAATAACGATACCAGATTATTTCTTTTTCGCTATACTATTTAATCATGAGGGTTATAAGGGGCCATATAACAAGGTAGAAAAATGATTATTGATATTATATTTTCTTATGGTTGTTGTAAGCATAGTTATTTTCTATATGATATCAGTTGTATTAAAATAAATAACGATACACAGAAAGATTAAACTATGATTGAACAATTCCACACTTTTCCAAATTTAGAACAATAAGATCAGTATCTGTCATCCTAGAGAGTCTAATCAATTGTCAACCCCAAAAGTAATTAGATCAAAGTTAATTGACTGGTTATTATTTCTATTGTTCAATTTCAGATGCATATATTAGAACATCGACAAGCTTTAGCTTAATCATTGGTTCTTCAGCACGACATCGTGACCGAGTCTATATCTTTTATATCTACGCTCACAAAGAATATAAATAGATGCCAACTTTTTATCCATAAAGCGAGCCTTTCGCAATATAAAGAAATCTGCAATAAAGAAGGATTTTAATTTTATATTGCTGCTATTGTTTTTTTGTTTAATTTTTTTTTTTACTTAATCTTGCGATTACAACAATGGAAACTTATAATTTACTTCACTTTTTTTCTGTACAATATTTTTTTTTGGATCGAATACTTGTTTTCTTCTCATAAACAACTCCCTTGAAGCTCATACTTCATTATATTCACTTTTTTGGTTTGACGTTTTTATTACTATTCTGTAATAAGCTTGATTTATACAGCAAAAGCTGGTCATAACAGTTTAAAACCGAAATTGTGCTCAATACTGTTCTATTTGTTTTGGAATCAATCTTGATAAGACTATTGGTTCAGCATCTAATCGTCTTAAAATGAACGTATTTAATATTGTAAACACACAAAAACGAATATTATCACAATATCTTTTGTTTAATTGATTATCTTAACACTTTGGCTATTTTTTTTACATAAAGTATTTATAATGGTTGCTGCAGATAATATTAACAACAACATTTCAACAAACGTTTTTATTTTTATTTCTTATTATTAATTGAAGTGTTTTAAGTATTCAAAATAAGATAAAGAACAATTAACGAGACCGAACAATAGTTCTAAAGTCGAATACTTTTATTAAAGAAAGATTTCAAGGCTATTTATATTAGTTGAGCAAGACCTGAGATTAGATGACAAAAATAGTTACGACCGATATGATTTGACATGTATAAGAAAAATTTTATAGACTGATGTTAATAATCAACTGTTGAGATGAAAGTGAAACTTGGCTGTTTAGGGCAGTGATAATTATCAGGTTCTATTCTTATTCAAACTCGTTTGTAAAGATTTAGTCCAGAATGATAAGACTGTATCTTATTGACATGTCAAAACATGACATTAATATTATTTATTCTGCAGCAAGTTCTGCTAACCAGGCAGGATTACGTTGAACTCGATCGATGCTAAAGTTCTTAGGGCAACTTATGGCAAGGGCAAAAGATAGGTCCCGGAGATCGCTGGCCTCAATTAAGCTCCGATCTGCATGAAACTCCGAATATGCATTTTTCTACCTTGTATCATCTTTGATGCCAAATTTGGTAATATTTCAATCAGCGCATCAGGTTCTATTAGCCATTGAATTTGCCTAGTCTACCGCTTAGATAAGTCAGCGTCAGTGGACTTTTTAGAATAATTTTTTTTTCTTTCCTTTTGTGGTATTTTGCGCTTTTTTTGTTGACCCTGGACTCTGACTCGGGATAGATAATCACCAATGTGATTGGATACTTATGTTGCGTCATTTTTTGTAGGAAGAATATAAATACCCCTTTGCATTTTTGTATTTTCTCTGTATTTTACTTATTTTCGTCTATGTCCGTCTCAAGCTCTGTTGTATCCTTATCACGTCGTGGTGGCCGTACTTCTGGCCAATTGTCTGCTCCTTATGGGTCTCGTATTCCTTCGGATGGTGACAGAGTAAGCGAAGCAAGAATCATTGTGTCAGAAGAAACTACATGGACGTAAGTGATATAACAGGAAAGTAGGGCATGTTTACTGATGGAATTACAGTCACCTGAGGGAATCCATTGGTGCGTTCTACAGGGAAAACCGCATTTGCAACTTCAATGGATGCACGAATGAGATGGTCCTTAGGTACAGACGCAGCAAATCTCAGTTCTACTATCGTTGCCGCACTCCTTCATCAATTGGGATTCATAATGATCGACAAGAATCCATTACGAAGGGATCTGTATTTTTTAATAAGAAGTCGGACATCAACAAGGTGTACATAGTACTTTCGGAGTATTTTCGTAAGGCATCAATTGCTACTATCATCAGAACGGTTCGCATTAGTGGTCTTACTGTTAGTCAGCTTGCTGTTGATTGTCAGATGCTTATGAACAACGATTTTATCAGGTATTTTGGTGACTACAAGCTCGGTGACAACGAACTCTGTGATCATATTCAAATTGACGAGTCCAAATTTGGCAAGCGTAAATACAATCGTGGATCACGCAGAGATGGAGTTTGGGTTTT